>VUQH01082693.1:0-26107 GCA_015106775.1 Etroplus canarensis
AAACAGTAGAATTGCAAAGATACGTCACATACACATAAATCACTAGGGTCACACTGTAAACATAGACTATACTGGGAAGACAAATGTGTTTGTGTGTAAATTGTTGGTATTAAATTCAAAAGATAAGATTTTTTTATGACAATAATTGGTTCCTATCCTCTTCTGCACTTAGCCTACATTTTTGAACCGGAACTGTACTACTTAATGTTAAAAAAAAATCTGAGAATTAAGACTGAAATACACAAGATATCCCTCCATAGATTACCACTTTATCAAGGTAGTGGTGGGGGGTGGTGGGGGGTGGTGGTGGAGATTTCTCATTTTCCAGAAGCAATGTTGTCGGGGGCAATTTTCTCTGATAGGGTCTCCCAAGGCAAACAGGTCCTGGGTGAACAGCCAGACTGAGAGCGGTCGAACAGGATCCCAATGACAAATAATACATCAAGGACACAGTGTACCTCGCCCTGTTCGGGGTTACTAGGGCCCCGCCCTGGATTCAGGCCTGGAGGAGGGGCTCAGTGTCAAGCTCCTTTTGGCTGGGTTTCCTCCATGGAAACTGGCTGGGTTCAGTCTCAGTGAGCGACATAGGTCCGCCCTCCAGTGGGTTTACCACCAGCAGGAGGGATCATGATGGTCCAGTGCTGTGTGGATTGGGTGGCAGTCAAAGGCAAGACCTTGGAGGTCCTTGGCGGGATGAGAATGGGTCCTGACCATCATTTGTGCTTATGCTCTAAATGATGTTTCAGAGTAACCTTTTTGGAGCACACCAGCACTGGTGTGCTGCAAAGTGTCCCTCTTGGGGACTCCAATATCCTACTGGGGGACTTCAGCGTGCATATGGACAATGACAGTGAAACATAGAGAGGTGTGATTAGGAAGAATGGCCTGCTCAATTTGAAGTGGCGTTCAGTTATTAGACTTCTGTGCTAGCCACGTTTGTCCAAAATGAACACCATGTACAAGCATAAGGCCTTCTGTATGTGCACTTGGCACCAAGATACCCTAGATCGCAGGTCGATGATTGATTTTTTTTTTTGTGTTATCAGAACTGTGACCATATGTCTTGGACACTTGAGTGAAGAGAGGTGCAGAGCTGTCAACTGACCACTACCTGGTGGTGAGTTTGATCCAATGGCAGGGGAGGATGCCATTAGGACCGGCAGGGCCATGCTCTTCACCTTCATTGCTGAAGCGGCTGCTCAGAGCTGTGGCGGGAAGGTTGTCAGTGCTTCTCGTGGTGGCAACCTCTGAACCAAATGGTGGACACCAGAGGTGAGGGGAGCCATCAAGCTGAAGAAGGAGTCCTGCCAACCTTGATTTAGTTGTGGGACTCTTGAAGCAGCTCAGCAGGCCAAGCGGAGTGCAGCTGAGGTGGTTGCCAAGGCAAAAACTTAGGTCTGGGAGGAGTTCGGTGAGACCGTGGAGCAAGACTTCTGGTTGGCCTATAAGAAATTTTGGCAAACCATCCAGCGACTCAGAAGGGGAAAGCAGCTCCCTGTTCACACTAAGGATGGTGAGCTGCTGACCTCGAATGAGACTATTGTCAGGCGGTGGAGGAATACTTTGAGGATTTCCTCAATTCAATTGACACATCTTCCATAGCAGAAGCAGAGCCTGAGGACGAGGAGGGGGAATCACCCATCACTGGGACTGAGGTTGCAGAAGTTGTTAAAAAAACTCTTCAGTGGCAGGGACCCAGGTGTGGATGGGATTTGCCTCAAGTACCTTAATGCTCTGGATGTTACAGGGCTGTCCTGGTTGACACTTCTCGGCAATATTGCGTGGATTTTGGGGACATGGCATACTGAGTTAGTGGTTCCCCTCTTCAAGAAGGGGGACCAGAGGGTGTGTTCCAATTATAGAAGGATCATACCCCTCTGCCTCCCTGTGATGTTCTATGCTAAGATACTGGAGAAGAGAGTTTGGCTGTTGGTTGGACCTCAGATTCAGGAGGAAAAATGTGGTTTTTGGCCTGGTCATGGCACATTGGACCAGCTCTTTACCCACTCAAGGATCCTTGAGGGTGCATGGGAGTTTGCCCAACTAGTCTACATGTGTTTTATGGACTTGGAGAAGGCATTTGACTGCGTCCCTCATGATTTTTATGCGGGGGTGCTTTGGGAATAAGGTGTATTGGGCTCATTGCTACAAGCAATCTGGTATCTATATGACCATTACGAGAGTTTGGTTTGTATTGTCAACAGTCAGTTGAACTCATTCCCAGCCAGGGCTGCCCTTTGTTACTGATCCTGCTGATAATTTTTATGGACAAGATTTTTAGGTGCAGCCAGGGAAAGGAGTGTGTCATGCTAAGTGGCCACAGGATCTCATTTCTGCTGTTTGCAGATGATGTGATTCTGATGGCTTCATTGAGCGATGACCTACAGGCCTTGCTGGGACGTTTTGTTACTGTGAGTGTGCAGCAGCTGGGATGAGAATCAGTACCTCCAAGTCTGAGTCCATGGTACTCGGCCAGTAAAGGGTGGATTGCCCGCTCCATGTTGGGGATGAGTTCCTGCCCCAAGTGGAGGAGTTCGAGTATCTCGAGGTGAAGGGAGGATGGAGTGGGAGATTGACAGACGGATCGGAGCAGCGCCTGGTCTATCCGGTCTATCTACGTTCCTACCCTCACCTATGGTCACAAACTTTGGGTAATGACTGAAAGACTGAGATTGCGAATACATGCGGCCAAAATGTGCTTTCTTCGCAGAGCTGCTGGACTCACCCTTAGAGATATGGTAAGGAACTCAGTCATCCAGGAGAGGCTCAGAATAGAGCTGCTGCTCCTCCAAATTGAACGGAGCTAGTTGAGGTGGTTCGGGCATCTGATTAGGATGCCCCCTGGATGCATCTCTCTGGGAAGAGACCCTGGGGCAGACCCAGGCCAGCTGGAGAGACAATGTCTCCCAGCTCGCCTGGGAACGCCTTGGTGTCCCTTCTGAAGAGCTGGAGGAGGTGGCTGGGGAGAGGAAGGTCTGGGCTTCTCGAACTGCTGCCTCTGCGACCTGGACCCTCGGAAAAGATGTAGAGAATGGACAGATGGACTGATAGACCAGATTAAACGTCAGTTATATAAATGTTTTAGTAACAACCAAACTGATTCTCTACGGCCTTTTCAGAGATGAAGGTTTTAGGATTTGCTTTTTGCTTTTTGCTCTGGTGATTAACTGGACTGTCCTTTCAAAATAACCAATACAATTATTATACTTTATTATAGGTAACTTTCCTGTAATCTTTGCAGCTAATATAATTTTGACTAGTCAAACTTCAATGAGCAATTTACATGTTTTGTTTTCTTTACATTTCTTCTTGTTCTCGCAGTGCTGATGGAACCTATGAAGTAACAGTGTTTACCAACGTCATTGTCCTTTTCAATGGCAGCATCAACTGGCTTCCTCCAGCCATCTATAAAAGTGCCTGTAAAATTGAGGTCAAGCATTTTCCCTTTGACCAGCAGAACTGCACCCTGAAGTTTCGATCTTGGACATACGACCACACAGAGATTGACCTGATCTTAAAGTCCGAGATGGCTAGCATGGATGATTTTACTCCCAGTGGAGAGTGGGATATCTTGGCCCTTCCAGGGAGACGGACTGTCAACCCTATGGATCCAACCTATGTGGACCTCACATATGACTTTATCATTAAGAGGAAGCCCCTTTTCTATACCATAAACCTCATCATTCCATGTGTTTTGATTACCTCTTTGGCCATTCTAGTCTTCTATCTCCCTTCAGACTGTGGAGAGAAGATGACCCTCTGCATTTCTGTCCTTCTGGCCCTCACTGTGTTCCTGCTTTTGATCTCAAAGATTGTTCCTCCCACCTCTTTGGATGTGCCCCTGATTGGCAAGTACCTGATGTTCACCATGGTGCTGGTGACCTTCTCCATCATAACCAGTGTGTGTGTGCTCAATGTGCACCACCGCTCTCCAAGCACCCATACCATGCCTTCCTGGGTGAAGCTGATATTTCTTGTTAAACTGCCAGCATTACTCTTTATGAGACGCCCTCACAATAACTCTGCACGCCAAAGATTGCGTCAGCATCAGTGCTTAAGGGCCAGGAGAGCCATTTTGGGTTTGGGATACCCAGCTCCAACCAAAACAGGTATCACCATGTCGGCATCTGCCCTTCTGTCTTCAGACTCTGCTTTCTCTACCCCAGGACACAAAAATGTAGCTTCTCCGGTGGGATACAGCCACTCCTACAGGAAAGGAGACCTGCGCACCACTGATTACCTGCCCAGTAGCTTCGTGTCCACTCAGGACTTTAAACACAGAAACAACTCAGACTGGGCTGCTGACGTCCAGGAGGCAGTGGATGGGGTGTGCTTTGTGGCTGAGCACATGATGGGCGATGATGATGATCAGAGTGTATGTATACACATGCATCCTTTCGGTGGTCTGAAAAAGGAATTGTTAAATTCATTTTACTTCTAAATATTCTTGCATGTGCAGTAACCTGAAAAAGAATGACTTCTGCTTTGTCAGAAGAATAACACATTTATAGCTGTAACAATACACAACAAATTTTCCTTTTGGATGACAAAAGATACTGAGTGGTGTGTCATGCAGTTATCATATATGTCTGAAAACGTGAGCATAAGCATGATTATATTTATGTATGTCTAACAGTTTCACAACTGTTTTTGCCATCTCTATCATAAGTGTCTTAATGGACATAAACTGTAGCATCCAGGAAATTTACTGTATGTACAATGCCTATAAAAAGTATTGTAGTTGTTGAAAAATAGTTCCAAACTGAAAGAATTGCTTCATTACCTTCACCAAGGTGGTTGTGGTTATGCAAAAAGTTACAGAATGGAAGGATTTGCGTGAACATTTTACCAGAGGTGGGGCCTGGCCTAAAATAAAGGTGATTCAATTCTGAAGTAGATTCAGATCCGGATCTGAATTCCGGAATTTTTTCAAAGTCCTCTTCAACATTGCAAAATAGGATTTTTCAGACTTGGCGGAGGCATAGAGTCTCAAAATGTACTTTTATTATCCTCTCATCAATTAAAACACAATGAAAATAAAACATTGACAATCAAGTAATGAAAATTAAAAAATTTAAAAACAACGCCGTGCACTGTGTGCATCCAACCTAGCCAAGGGACCAAGGCACTGGATCATTTGCACCATAGGTTTAGAATACTGACATGGGGAGGCAAAAATGTGATGTCTGTGGTGGTCCAAGGTAATCATGCAACAAATGGAAACATAATTTACATGTAGATAAACATAAATGTTTTACAAGTGTTGCTTATAAGCTTGAGTAAGACTAGTCTATGGATGTAAAGTGGACGGTGTGTGGATGTCTGCTTGCAAGCATCTCATAAATTAGTAGTCAATCAAATGTAGGATAAGCTAAAACAAACAAGCAAACAAAAACCCCAAAAGATAAGCATTTCTTTTTATTCTGTATTGTAATATTTCTTCCTTCGTGACAGATGGACCTCTGTTGTATGTGGAAACAATTTAACTATCCTTCTACGGTTCATTTTTTTCCACCACCAGTTGTTTGAAGAAGTAACATTGCCGTTTCAACCATGTTTGCTTGGAAGGTGTGCAAATTGCTCCTTAGCTACAATAAATAAAGTATTAATAGGCACATATGAACACATTTCTGAGATTGTTCAGGTAAACAGAATATAGAGCTAGTGAGATACTTGTATTTTTTAAAATGAATGGCATTTGTATTGAAAATATAACATTTATTGTAAACTCCACGACACTTATGTTGCAGACAGAATAACACTAACCCTAAGTAGTGGCTGTGACCCACCAAACTGAAAGCAGATTCTGTTTTTATCAATCACTTTCTTTAACAAATCAATAAAAAGGGAGGAAACCAGGAATGAGGAATGACTTGTTTCAAAAACCACCAAGGACAGCATTGATACTGGGGTTAAAGGATCAATAGACATTTCAGTGTGCAGCTCAGCAGTATGGAGACTGGTCTGTAGAGGAATATACCTTATTGTGTGAAACATATGTGTGTGTGTGTTGCCCTTAAATCCAACAAGCACTTAAAAAATGTATTCAAAAATGTGTAAAGTTTGTTGTTACAAAAAACATGTATACTAACTAATATGAATGATTTCTGTGTTTTGCAGGTTATAGAGGACTGGAAGTATGTGGCCATGGTCGTAGATCGTATGTTTCTGTGGATCTTTGTGATAGTGTGTGTGGTGGGCACCCTGGGCCTATTTCTCCAGCCTCTTTTCCAGAGGCAGACTATTCCTAACCAGCCCCCCAGCTCAGACACTCCTCGCATATGATGCTCAAAGAGAAAGACTGAGCAACTTCAGGGTTTGATAAGCAACTGTCCTGCTAGGAAAAAAGTAGGATAAAGCCTGATAAAATTTTGGTCTCCAATTTTTTTTTTTTATTTTGCTTAGCACTGTATTGGCAAGGAGCAGAAGCACTGACACAATATCCTCTGTGCCAAAACTTACCCAAATGGCACCAGAGAGGGATAAACTAGTCAGAAAAAGTACTTGTAAACATTAATTGTGTATATCATGTTTGTGTGTGGTGGAAGAAAAGAATAAAAATCACTTAATGTCACATAATATTCAAAACCACAGGCCCTGAAGCAATAAAGCACCCATTATTTTGAGGAAAACATACATCTGCAATGTTCCTATTGCAGTATCATTACACTGAGGTTGTTTCCCTTAGATTGCTGTTTCTGCAAAGGACAACTGCAGAGTTGGACTGAGTGTAGCTTTCACTGCACTTAGGTATGCTAAACTGTTGCAGTAATATACATAATATGATGAATGTACTATATGACTGCCATCAGATGTAGTGTAACCTCTTATTTGTGTTATTGTGTCTCTGAAATACAATAAAGAAAAGGCTGTGTGCTCTTTTAGTCTGATTAAATGAATGAAATCCTCTATAAAGTCTTAAAAATGTCATGGTCTTGCCAACATGCTTAGTTAATCTGTGTTGCTGGTGATAAAGTTCGGAGCCAATACATTCAATTAGGGTGTGTCATTTTGGATAGTCTATCATACAGATAAGACAGTTGCTCACTTTCAGTGTGAAAAAGCAAGACCAGGCAAAATAATGAAAAAAATGTTGACACAACAAAATGTTTGGAACTGGTCCTGATTACACTGTGTTAAAGTCCAGTACTTTAGTCATAGTGATAGATGCCTTAGGCCTGGCATGTATCTTTAAGTAGCAATATCTCCTAAAAATATGTACTGAGGTTCTGAATTTTGAACAAAAAAAACCAAAACAGATTCTATAATATGTTTATTTCAGCCACTCCAGTCTTATGGCTGTCATTTTTGCATTTACACCAAAGCTTTTAATCTTTGATAAGTGCTAATTTTTACAGATGGTTAAATGTAAACACATGCTTAGTAGAGCAAAACAAAGTCCAGAGACATTATCTTCACTGATGCCCTCAAACATAACAACACACATTTACAGCTCAGTAAACAATGCTGACTGTACTCGTTAAAGGTTCTGCAGACTTTGGTTCTTTTGTAAGTCTTGCATGTAAATCAACAGATAGCAATAAACATTTGTGTTTATGGATGGACTGGCTCTCAGTTTACAGTTATTCAAATGGTTAAACACTTTTTCATGCACCTGTTGACTTCCAGTTATTGGTGAAGAGGGACATTCCAGTGCCATTGCATATATCCGTCAAAAGTCTGCCATCTAGTTCAATCCAAACAAAGCTGGACGAGTCTGGAATTCAGCAGTCATTCACAGTCTTAAGCAGTCGCCCAATTTCATTATACAAGATATATGAAAGTACATCTAGCCAAGTATTTACACTCATCTGTCACTTCTTTAGGTATACCCGTTTAACTGGGATATATCCAGGCGTATAAATCCAAAATATCCAGTGAGCAGTGAAAATACCTTGTTGATGCCAGGGGTCAGAGGAGAAAGGTCAGACTGCTTGAAGCTGATAGGAAGGCAACATTGACTCAAATAACCAGTTGTTCCATTTGAAGTATGCAGAGGAGCATCTGTGAATGCACAGCATGTGGAACCTTGAAACTGATGGTCTGCTGCAGCAGAAAACCACACGTGGTGCCACTCCTGTCAACTAAGAATAAGAAAATGAAGCTGCAATTAGCATGGACTCACAATATAATATTGAAATAAACGTTGCCTGCTCTGATGAGTCTCAATTTCTGTTGGATGGTAAGGTTAGAATTGGGGTAAGCAATATGAAAGCATAGAGCCATTCTGCCTTGTATCGACAGTTCAGGCT
Organism: Etroplus canarensis; assembly: GCA_015106775.1. Classification (NCBI taxonomy): domain Eukaryota; kingdom Metazoa; phylum Chordata; class Actinopteri; order Cichliformes; family Cichlidae; genus Etroplus; species Etroplus canarensis. Next base: position 8,253 of record VUQH01082693.1, read on the forward strand.
GGTGTGGTGGTTTATTATACTGTATATAATCCACATTGGTAATAATTTGGCAGAGGTTTTATACCAGATACCTTTCCTGACGCAACCCTCCCCGGGCTTGGGACCAGCACTAGGAGTACACGGGCTTGTGTGCCCCTGTGGCTGGTTTACTCGACACTCGCTGTCGACTTTTCTTTTCTTTGGCCCACTCAATGTTACAGATGGGTTCAGAGCAGTAGCAGAGTAATAATAGAGAGTAGCCTGGGTTCCACAAAATCAAGTCAATGTATCACTGCGCCTAATGCGCCACCTGGTGGAACGCTAGGCATTAGAGGACAAGGTCAAATTAATGCAGTCATAATTATGATGTGGTTTTATTTGGGCAATTCTGTACTAATCTTTGGCGAGCCAGATTAAAAAGACCAATGGTTCGGATGTGGCCCGCGGGCCATAGTTTGCCCACCCCTGGGTTGGGCCTTCCTATCACCATTATGCTAACATCAGTATAGTGGTCAGTGCTATGATACATTCATGTTTTCACAATTTTTATGGCAATGGTTACTTCTGATCATGTAGTATTAACACTCCTAAACTCAAACACATTAATTTGATGATAAATAAAACAAATTTATGTGGGATATGACTGCTTGCAAGCCTCCTTGACACCTCATTGGATTTTAATTCTCATAAGTTTGTGCAATACAGCCAACCAAATGACAGGAAAACTTATTTCTTTCTTTCTCTACTCCATACATTACAATAACCTTTGAATTGTGATCATGAGCTGGATGAGTTACTATGTCAATGTTCTGGTTTTGTTCTTGCAGTAACATTTGTTATTATATTCATCTCCCCTATCTTTGGTGTGTTTTACTGCTATGTGTGTACACTTGCTCACAGACAGAAGAGAGGAGAGAAAGAGCTAGACCATAAATAACAGCAGAGTGAAGTAGAGACTCTCACATAGAGCTGAAATGAAGTGTTTTATTCAGCTAGGCATCACTGTGATGTATTATTTTACTAAAATAATTATAATAATTATGAAACATTTCTAAAATATAATTATTTGTTTTATTTTGTTTTACAAAGTTAGAAAAGCATGTCAAACCTCCTGTTGCCTTTCAGATAAAAGACTTATCCTCAGTTTCTCCCTTGCAGTGAGGGACACAGCTTACTAATTATATCCCCAAAAAGAAAGGATCTAATGGAATATCGCGAATATTGAGACCATGTCTCTCAGCAGGCCTCGGAATGCCTTGGTGTCCCCATATACACTACTGCTCAGAAGTTTGGGATCAATTGCAAATTTCATTGTTTTCCAAAGGAAAACACATTTTATGCCATTTTTAAACAATTTTATTCATTTCACAAAGAATTAAAATTAATAAGTTGATGTTTAATGAATGATCTACATTTTGCACAGAGGCCTATTATTACCAGCTGTCAGTTCTCTGCATCAGTCTCCTGGTATGGCTGCTAATCCAAGTTAATTTTTCTATAAGGCTAAATGAACATTAGAAAACCCTTTTGCATTTGGGTTGCATAGCAGAAAACCGTTCTACTAATGAGGGAGCAAAAGAGGAGCATGGCATTCTTTAGGTTAGTGTAGTATCGTAAGCATCAGCTGTTGTTTGTTTACAGGCTCAAAATGGCCAGAAAGAAAGAACTTTCCTTAGAAACCCATCATTCTATTGTAGAGATGCTGTGGCGACCCCTAACGGGGGTCAGTGAGTGCTGAGTGTTTAATAAGGAATGGACAACTAAATACGTTTTCACTGAAGTCCGATCAAAGGCTGCATGTCTTATTTCCCAAGAAACCATTGCGGTTTTAAAGGAATACAACATCAGCCGTCATTTTTCCACCAAGCATGCTAATTATGCTAACAACCAATCAACGCAAGAATGGACGGCTACCACTCAGAGGTTGGCAGCTAGTTTGCAGGCTCAGCAAAACGCCTTTATCCAACAAACTGCCATCCAAGAATCAAGCACGAAGGCAAGTTATTTGCTGGCATTCAGATTAGCAAAGACCAGCAAGCCTTTCTCCAAAGGGGAGTTTCTCAAAGAGTGCATGGTAGAGATAGCGGGTATCTTGTGTCCTGAGAGCAAGAACAAATTTGAAAAAATTTGCTTATCATGCGGGACTCGCCGTGTTGAGCTAATTGACAAAGACTTAGCTAACAAGTTAAACAAAAAAGCAGGGTTATTACATTATATTTTTTGGTACTGGGCGAAAGTAATGATATAAAGGACACCACTCAACTTTTAATTGCTATCAGAGGGATTAGTGACAATTTTGAGATAACGGAGCAGTTTTTGGCCATGGAATCCCTAAAGAGGAAAACGTGGGGAGAGGATTTGTATGACAGCATGTCGGGGTCATCAACAGGCACAACCTACCTTGGAGTACGCTCACCAATGTTACCACAGATGGATCGCCAAATCTGACTGGAAAAAACGTCGGGTGCTCTAAAGAATCCAGGAGAGGGTGAAAGAGGACAACCCTGAGAAGGAGGTAATTTTCTCAAACTGCATAATCCATATAAATCCATTTTGCAGTTTGACCACGTAGTGAAGCCAGTTGTAAAACTTGTTAACTTTATTCAAGCAAAGGGACTTCAGCATCGTCAGTTTATTAAGTTTCATGAAGAAACTGACGCTGATCACCAGGACTTGTTTTACCACTCCAATGTCCGCTGGTTAAGTTTGGGGAAAGTATGTCAACGAGTGTGGGAGCTCAAACGGGAGATTTTCTCGTTTTTGGAGCTACTTGAGAAAGCTGATGATTTTCCTGAGCTGAGTGACACAGATTGGCTTTGTGATTTAGCTTTTCCTGTGGACATACTGACACACATGAATGAGCTGAACGTGAAGCTACAAGGGAAAGACCAGTTTGTGCATGAAATGTATACAAACGTCAGCCTTCAAAACCAAGCTCACTTTATTCTCAAAGCAAATGTCAAACAAGTCATTCGCTCATTTCCCCACACTGGCTGCGCTGAAAGAGGCCCCTCGACATGTGAAAAAATACAGGAAATCACTGGAGGACCCGCATGGAGAATTCTGCCGTCGGTTCTCTAATTTTGGCAAAATTGACAAGTCACTTCAGCTGGTGTCATGTCCCTTCACACAAGACCCTGAAACGGCGCCACAGGAGTTGCAGATGGAACTGATTGATCTCCAATGTGACACCATCTTAAAAGAGAAATTCGACTCTCTTAAACTGGATGAGTTTTATGTTTCATTAAGCACAGCCAAATTTCCACACATCCAGAAGATGGCACCGAGGATGCTGGTGTTGTTTGGCTCTACGCATGTGTGTGAACAGACATTTAGTGTGATGAACACCAATAAAGCACCCCACAGATCCCAGTTGAGTGACAAACACCTCAGATCTGTTCTGAGAATTGCCACAACAAAACTAACACCAAACTTCGATGCACTGGCAAGAAAGGGTGATCAATAACACTGTTCCCACTAAAAGTGAATGTAAGTATTAACATTGTAATACCTTTTTTATGGTTATGTTTGATGTGTATGCATCTGGTGCTGGCCCAGCCCGTCTGTCAAATTTTAAAAGTCAATGTGGCCCCTGAGCCAAAAAGTTAGAGTCTAACCAAACCTTCCTAATGTGGCAGTTGAGCAACAGGACAACTCCCTGCTTGATCATGACCAATAAGATTATGATGATGACATCTAACAGAATACAGGTGGTATGCTACATTTGTGGAAAATGATATTTCAATCTATTACAGTACTATTAGCAGTAGGTCTATCATCTGCCAACATGATAGGAATAGTGAATATAGAAATGATGACAGTGAAATGTTGTGAATTGACCTTCAGATTTATGCCTTCAAATTTATATCAGTTATGCTGACCATGCTGGCAACCCAGCTTACTGCGCTATTATCTCCTGCCAGGATCCAATGCTATGTCTATGTAACCATCTATAGTTCTTGACCGGCCCTAACCTGGATGGTCCATAGTTATCTGTGTATACTGTAACAACAAAATTTGAAACTTAAGACATTATTATGCCAAAAAATGACAACAATTGTGCATAGATGGCAAAGGGCAACATGCAAACACTCATTTTATGAACACTAAGATCCAGACCAGCACTCTCAGGAGTAGTAATTATTGTGAACCGTAAAACAACCATGACCCTGATGTTGAGCACAGTTTGGGTGAAGACCCATTAGGTGATCATTACATGCAAGTTTCACTGAAATCAGACCAGAAGAGTAGCACATTTGTGAACTGTGAACGGACTGGATGGATTGATGGATGCCTCATCGTGGCATTAGCTCATCAGATCTTCAGCTAAAAAGCTTCCCAACAAGTGCTACACCCAAGATAACATGGAAAACTTAGCTGACAGAGCTCATTTTTTCCTTGTAAATAAACTTGAGTGTAGTTTGCAGTTCAAACTGAAACAAACCAACATTACTGGTGTAGCAAAGAAGAAATATCTCCAAAGTGCTGACTCTTACTCCTAAGTTTCTTTCATGCTCTTGTCATGCTCCTTCTACTGATATGTACAGTGATGTTAACATGTGGTGTACATAAATGTACCTTCGGCCTTTCCCTTGTATATTGCCCAAGGGGTCACCGCAGCAGATTAATCCACACTGGTAATTTGGTAGAGGTTTTACAACGGATGTCCTTCCTACCACAACCCTTGATGGTGTGAGTAGCTTGTGTCTCCATCTGGAATCAAACTCAGGGGACGTCTCATTTCTAAGCCAAATGTGTAAACCAATATACCACTGCTTAACATATAAGTGAATTGAATAGATTGGCCTCACACAACGTCAAATTGTCACCTTTATCTTTTGTATTGTTTTAGTTACAATCAACTGTTGTAAAGTTTATCACTTCCCAATCATCATGCTATGCCTAAAAACTGAATCAATCTTCTGTAATTCCCACCAAGCAACTATTTATTTAAAGTTTGAGGGTAGATTTGGCTTTTTGCCACTATATTTGTTAAAAAAGAAGAAGAAATATATAAATAAGTGAATCAATACGCAGCTAATTTGTTAAAAAACAAAAAAAAACAAGCCCCTCTTTTTAAGTGCTACAGCTGTCACTAACAGCTTTATTATCCCTCTCTCCAAATATTATAATTGAAATGATTCCAAAATAGCAGGTGTTGAAGTTGGCATCGAATGAAATGTACAATCCCAGAGGCTTTCTCCATTACTGAAAAGACCAGTGGGGCTCGTACAGGGAGGAAGAAGAACTGGAACACTCCCAACTGCAGGGAGTTGTACTCGAAACTGCTTGGAATGAGCTGAGAGACATGTGTTTGACGTCGCGGACTGACAGCATTTTTTTTTTTTTTTCTTTTTTAACAACACAGCGCTGAGTAGAATGAAACAGATTGCAGGATAAATAGAGAGGTGGGGGAGAAGAATTGCATTCCCACGGTGGTATGAAAACGTGCAGTTCTGCCGTGAGGATTACTAGCTGAAGTTACACTCTATTTTGCTCTCAACACTGGCCAAAGCAAAGCTACGTGATTCATGATTGATGAGACAGCTGTCCATGTTGTCCACTAAAAGCGATGTTTTATAGCGCCGACCTACTGCAAAGTAGCTCCTCCCTGACCGAGGAGAATCTGCTCCTCAGCGCTGTAAACTGCACAATGGGGACAACGGAGAGACATCCCAGCAAAGATGAAGTGATGGGCAGGTTACAATAGCAGTGAGCAGACTGTTAAGAAAGAAGACGAAGTGAAACGAGGAAGGCGAAGGCGTTAAGTGAGGTAATGCTAAATCTCTATCTCGCAGCTGACAGACAAAAGTGACAGAAAAACGAGGTGAATTTGCATAGCAGATGTTCCACTACACAGGGCTGGATTTATTGAACTAGCAGACACTGGGATGGCTCTGCGCCATCTGTCATACAGCAACAGCAGATAAATTAAAAGTAACAGCTGTGAGTATTCGGTGGAGGTAAGGGCAAGTTATAGCATCTCGTTCAGGGGAGGAGGAAGAGATGCATGTCAGGGAGGTTATTCCCTTCTGGAGGTCGGATTGAAGGGAGAGAAGGCAAAGAGAAAAAAATAAAAATAAAGCAGACCTGTGGAGAGAAGGGGAGGGAGACAGACACTTTCAGAGGTGTGTTCACTCAGAGTTATCGGCTGTTTATCATTTGTATTCTCGAGTTGTCAAAAAGTGGCTTGCAGCTACACATTGCCATAACTCACTGTAGCTGTCGGAGCCCACATATATATTTTTTTTTCTTGCACGTGGCCTGAATTACGCTTCACACTCCATCATGTATTAATGGTAAGAGCCATTTGTTTTCTGAGAATATTAAATTTGTAGAAGGATAAAGTGGAGTCGTTGTGCATCAAAATCAACCCCTCATTTCGTTCCCTGAAGTCAGTTTTATAGTTCCAGCTTTGTTTGGCTCTCTGCCGCACAATTTTCATTAAATTCCACTACAACCAGGGGCTACTTTAAAAAAATAATTAACAATTAAAGTGTTTGTCATGACACGAGCATCAAAGTTTTATAGTCCAGGGGTTAAACACTGAGTTCCCAGCAGACTGGTGTGTTTTTCAACCGTTTTCAAGGAGACAGCAGAGGTGACAGTGAATAAACTGAATAAAAATATGCAAATCTGGATGGGATTATAGCTACTATTAATGATATGCCTAAAACTTAACCCATATTCCTTTACCTTAAATCTGACCTTGACCATTGACCCCCACAGTCACATAAATGTCATCAGATGTTCTACCGATCATAGCTAGTAACCACACAGAGTTTGGAAAGGATCCAGCAAACAACTCAGGTCCTGTAGAGGTAACAAGATTGGAAACGGACATACAGATGGCTAGACAGACAACTGAAAAACATAGTTCCTCCATGGGGGAGGCATAAGAAATGTGCTAGGGTGTGACAGGGCAAATGACTGGGAATTTGCATCTAGTCTAAGAACACAAATAAGTTTGATATAAGTTTTTGTTTGTTTTTTTTTAAAATTTCTCCAGGGACCTTTCCAAAGCTTTCAGAGTGAAAAAGAGAAACCAGTTAAAAATACATCATCACTTCTACGAAGTCCAGAATAGCTTCATATCAATTCTAGTGCATTATACATGGTTATGTAATAATAATTAGTACTGCAGCCTAAGAAGCCCTGGGATTAGTTTGTATCTCTCAGAGAGAAAAGTATTGTTTCTTTTGTTCTATAAATGACAAATGTGCTTCTAAAATGTGTTTTCATGCATTTTTACATAAACTTTTAGTAATGCCTTTGTTTTCCGTGATGCATCTGTACTAACTGCCATATACATGAACATTAAATTTATTGATTGCCCCTGGCAAGAGCAGTGGCAATAGTTTATCCCAACAGGGAAGACTGCCACAAAAATTGCTCAGGAATAGCTTTGGGAACCCAACAAAGAGTCCAAGGTTCTAAATGTCAAGCAACAGTGTCAGAACATGCTTGCCAACTCTAAAGTTTGGTGTGGAAGGCATTATAGCATGGGGTTGTTTTTCTGGTGTTGGCCTGGGCCTCTTAGTTCCAATGAAGGGAAATCATAATGCGTCATCTTACCAAGGCAGCATGGACCATTCTATACTTCCAACTTTGTGGGAACAGTTTGGTTAAAGACCTTTTCTGTTCCAGCATGCCTGTGCCTCAGTACACAAAGCAAGGCCCATAAAGGCACGGTTGGATGAGTTTGGTGTGGAAGAGCTTGACTGGCCTGCACAGAGCCCTGCGCTCAACTCCATCCAACACCTTTGGGAGGAACTATAGACTGCGAGCCAGTCCGTTTTGTCCAACATCAGTGTCTGACCTCACAAATGCTCTTCTGGATGAACAGGCAAAAAAATTCAAAAGATACACTCTAAAATCTTGTAGAAAATCTTCCCAGAAAAGCGGAAGCTGTTATAGCTGCAAAAAGGGATTGTGACTCCATATTAATGCCTACAGATTAAGAATGGGATATCATAAAAGCTCCTGTCGGTATAATCTGTAGGTGGTGGTGCATTTTGGCAAGTGGATTTAAAGTTGTGGTTGAGCTGTTTATACTGGCTATATAAAATGATGTTGCTTGTGATATGCGCTTTAAATTTCATTTCACAGTTAAAATAAACCTGTCAGTTTTTACACGCCATATATGCCAACGTCATCATTATATTACTGTTAGCCAGGCCAATGTGACAGTCAGGCTATACTTTCAAATACCTGAATCATGTCCTTACTATCGTTCATATTCATACATTTGTCATCTTATTTTATCTATTTGATTAAACACTTATCAATGAAATAAGAGCACTGACTTCATGGAGCCTTTTAAATGACTAATAAAGGCACAACACTGAGCAGTTACTGTTTTTGCAATGTGTGTCCAGATGTAATAATTCCAGCCCTACAATGCATCTTTAGAGTATTTCCGTTCAGTATTTCACACACCCACAAGAAACTAAGGTCACACATACACACTCTTGAAATAATGCAGTTTTAGAATCACACCTGCTTCAAACCACAAATTGCCCCCAGTAATCATCATCCATCTCTCCATAGCAGAGCCAGTCCCTTTACACAAGCCAAAGTGTGCAGTGCCGCCTAAAGACACACCTGGCATTAACTTACTTAATGTGCCGTCTATAACCAATAACAGCTATCTGTAAAAACAACAGTGACCGTGGCAGGCAACTATACCCGCAGGCAGCCCAGAATCTGTTTTGCAGTTTTATGTAGGCAAAAAAGTTAAAACTATGTAAAGAGCAGTTCTGATATTCTAGAATTATACAAAGTGACACATCACACTGGTGAATTTTTATTTAACCTATAAGCTCCTTTCTGTCAGTACTGTCTATTATTCAGAGTGCACATGTTTTTTTTTGTTTTTTTTACTAAAATCTTTTCCATCGGGCCACGGCTGATTCATTCATCACAGCATGAAACTCAACTTGCTCAGACTTGCTTGAGTAAAGTTAGCTATCAGCTATCATTGTGACCTTTATGGTTTTGACATAAGCTCACAACACACCACTATCAGCTAGCAGGGACTGATTTAAACACTGCCATTGTTGCTTTTATATCCAGACACCTGTGCCCTTTACGGTTCATATAATCTTTTACTACGGGTTATCTTTAGGGTTTGATTTTTTCCACACATGCGTCATTATGATCTAAACCTATAAGCGTATTTTGATGCAAGCAGGTGTTTTTTTCTTAGCTGCACCGTTGTAAATGTCTCCAATAGCCAAAAAAACTCACTTCAGTATAACACAGCCGGTCCCACTGGGTGGGGCTGTCCATATGACTTGTATCCTGGTCCGTCTGCGAGGCGTGCTCTCCGTCACTGCAGGTGGACAGTTAGACATGAACTGTGTGTCATCTTCATCAAGGATCTAGAAAGACAAGGGTGGAGGATTAAGTGACATTGCTTTTGAAAATATCAATGTCAAGTTTTGGAAGTCAAACGATGGAGATGTTATTAGAATTTCCCTGGAAATAAAAATCCAGTCAGTCCAGGTAAGAGCATGCAAAACTGCTGCTGCAGGAAGCAACAAGCCTTGCAATGCAAACCCACCACTGCACTCTGCAGTCCTAAGCCAATGTTATTTCCAAGCAGCATAGACAATATATTATTCACAATACATAATATGGCTTCTTAGACAAGGTGATTACTTATATTACTTTTACTTATATTACTTTCTAACTGCACACAAAAGCTGAAGGCAGGGAAAGCAGCAGCAAGACACAACACAAAAAAAGAGCATTAATCACTGACAAGTCAGGGACTGCACTGGGGCTGCTGCAGTCAGTTGTTTTGGTAATCAACTATTCTGACAATTAATTGAGTAATCAGACAAGAAATTTAAAACTTTAAGTTTTCCACATCCTCCTCCTCAAAAATTACGGTTAGAGATTCAATAAAAGCCATTTGACTTTGAGTTACTGAGCACTGATTGAACCTATTGGAAAAAGTCTGAACTACAACTCAACCAAATCTGATGCAAAATACATGAAGCACTACAATGTTTCATCCATTTCAGTAACAGCAGTACTGAGCAACCACTTAAAAAAAAAAAAAAAATCAGACCAGCCTGCAAGGATGTTAGTATACTGACTGAGGTGAGAGACAGGTCCTGGATGGATAAATACAGCAAAAAGTCTATAACCAAGGCTCTAAAAACCACTAAACAAAGAGTCATAGTTCCAGCTACTAGGCTGAAAAGGTACACCAGAGAAGCAGAGGCCAAGAGAATCAATGGCCTGTTCTCTAAAGACTCATCCAAGGTGTACAATGGCTCAAGGACCAAACCTGAGTTGGGACTTGGTGGACCTTTGAGTAGACCACAGCAACCTTTTAGAGCAAGAACAAGTCAAAATCACAAAGGTAGTTACACAGCCCCAGAATCGACATGATCCATGCCTATTGGCTGAAGAAGCAAACTACACTCCATGAGCACCTGGCAACACAAATAAGCAGGCTGCTAACAAAGAGCAGAACATTCCCGATCTTGTAGGATCCCCACAAGGGTACAACACCTTTAAACTACCAGCCAATCACCTGCCTCTTCACAACATGGTTGGTCCGCTCAGGCATCATAGCAACCCAGTTGAGTAGGCACATGAGCGCAGTGCAGATGGCCACTGGAAACAATACCAGAGGGTCAAAGCACCAGCTACTGGTTGATAGAGCAGTGCATCTATACCGTAAGACCAGGCAGACCAACCTGAGCACTGCCTGGATTGACTACAAGAAAGGCTAAACTCAGTGCCCCACACATGGATACTAGAGTGGGACTATGTAAGACAACACTAGAAGTCAACTCCAAGGCAATCACAAAAGCCGCCACTGTATTCTCCCAAAGGGGTCGCCACAGTGGACTGATTAGCATCAGTAATTTGGCAGATTTTTTATGCCAGTCTTATGCCCTTCCTGACGCAACCCTCTATGGTGAAAGAGGCTTGTGTCCCCACCTGGAATTGAACCAGGGACCTTTCGCTTGTAAGGGCGAATGTATAAACCACTATACTATGGGGACACTAAAAACGTACATACTTCTGATGCTTCAGGAAATAAAAATAAAATTGTTACCAGAATTGCTAGACTTTATTTTGTTCCACATTTCCTAGAAATTCATTCAAAGAACACTGAGATACGTTAGTTGGGACCAAAATGGTGGAGTGACTGAAAAAAGAGTTCTAATAAGCAAGAGTGTTCATGCCAAACGTGACCACACTTCATTTTCATATTGCATTTGTCAATTAATTTTTATTGAAAATGACAAACCTTTAAACAGAACAAAAAATATCATGCAGGTTATAAACAATTAAAGGAATGCAACAGGAACTGTGCTTTTTTGTACTGTTCTCATGTTTGTGAAATTTCTACAACACATAAGAAAAGACCTTAAGTGCTTGCTCTATTGTAATTATAGTATGTTGTCATTACAGAGTAAGAAGAGCAAAATGTTTTATGGACTATGCCATGGTGAAAGTAGCAGAGTGGAGAGATATGTGGTGTGCATGCTGTAATGTGATATCAGTTTGGGAAATGAGTCAAACAAACTCAGCTTTCAAAATTAATCTAATCAATGATTACCTACTGTTTATATTTTCATTTTAAGGCAACACCAGTAGCAGCAATATAGCAAATATTAGGTTCTGATGCTGCTTTGTCTTCTTTGATTCACAAATGTGACACTGGCTTGGGCTGAAAGCAAAAGTTGTGGGAAAGCGGACAATTCTCAGAGTCCCTAAGAGAGGCTAATAACAGATTGGGTATTCATGACATGTCTAGCGCGGTCCCTTTGGTACTTGGACCTTGTCAGACGTTTTAAAGACTAAACACACATGGAAACAAAAACACACATCCCCACATGGCCTCTGACCTTGTAGCTAGCGTTCTCCAGCTGCCTCGCCTCAACAATAACAATGACCTAACACATAGTCCCAAACTCCTGAGGACACTAAGAGGGAGATAAAAGTCACAGACACTTTCTTTCTTTTTCATTACCTTAAAGGAAAGTCAGATTTTTGTGACAGAGGAATCTGAACATAGATTAGGACTAATAAGGCAAAATGAAAACAGAACATGAACAAAGATAAATACAGAGCTACAGTGTAGACTTGAGTAAAATTCAGCTTAATTTCTGTAACAATGCTATTGGCTGCATGCACACTTTAGATTTTGAAAAAGAGCACAGTAGTGACACATTGTGTGATCATCCGTGTGTTCTATCAGATGTTTTGTCCACTGGACAGCACTGTAATCTATTTTTAATAGGCACAATTAAGACAGGTAAGTCTTAATTTAAGACTAAAGTCATAAAAGTTGAGTTATGTTCTGAGTTAAAACATATCCAGTCCAGATTCAAGACAATGAAGTCTGAAGCCAACACGTTGTAAACAAAGTCAAGACAGATAAAGTCCCTACTCAATTATTTCAAATGGAAATCCAACTGAAGACAGCCAAGTCCCATTTTAAGTATGTCAAATCCAAATTTAGGAGAAGATAATCCCACCTTAATTCTCAAGTAAAGAAAGCTAATTCCCATGTCAAAACAAGTAAGCTTCAGGTCAAGGTCAGCTGCTGCTGGTGACAGTAGTTCATCCTCCTTTGCAAGTGCAAACTTGCAAAGTCTGCAGAGTAGAACAAGGACTACCATCTACTTTGGCAGTATAAATGCTAGAAGATACTCAAGTCCTAGCCTAACGAGCTGCACCAAGTCAGATGAACAGCAGCCGTGCTGCGAACTGCAGTCCATTTCAGAAAGACAAGTGCAAAATATTCTCAATTCTGAATTTAAATCCTCAAGGTTGCTTTAAAGGTTGAGCCACAAAAAATGCAAAACTCACTAAGTTGCTAAGACACATTGTAATGTTTGGCAGTTTTATATTAAAGAAGGTCTGTGTATGCTTGTGTTCCCAGCTGTAAACAAACACTCACCAGCCACTTCATTAGGTATACCTTGTAAGCATTGGGTTGGACCCCCTTTTGCCTTCAGAACTGCCTTAATTCTTCATGGCATAGCTTCGACAAGGTGCTGGAAACATTCCTCAGAGACTTTGGTCCATATTGACACGACAGCGTCACACAGTTGCTCCAGATTTGTCGGTCTGCACATCCATGATTTGAACCTCCCATTCCACCACATCCCAAAGGTGCTCTATTAGATTGAGATCTGGTGAATGTGGAGGCCATTTGAGTACAGCGAACTCACCGTCATGTTGAAGAAACCAGGTTGAAATTATCTGAGCTTTGGGACATGGGACATCCTGTTGGGAGCAGCCATCAGAAGATGGGTACACTGTAGTCATAAGGGCACTGACATCGCCAGCAACAATACTCAGGTAGGCTGTGGTGTTAGAACAACATTCAACTGATACTAAGGCGCCTAAAGTGTGCCAAGAAAATATCCCCACACCACTGCATTACCACCATTGACACAAGGCAGGATGGATCCATGCATTTATGTTCTTTACGCCAAATTCTGACCCTACCATCCAAATGTTGCAGCAGAAATTACGGCTCAGATCAGGCGACATTTTTCCAGTTTTCTAATATCCAATTTTGGTGAGCCATGGGAAAACTGTAGGCTCAGTTTCCTGTTCTTAGCTGACAGCAGTGGCACCCAGTGTGGTCTTCTGCTGCTGTGGCCTATCTACTTCAGTGTGCTGAGATGCTCTTCTGCATACCTTGGGTGTAATGAGTAGTTATTTGAGTTACTATCTGCTCAAAGCACCCTATCCATTCTCCTCTTACCTCCAGACCAACAATGCATTTTTGCCTGGAGACTTGTGGCTCATTCACTGGATGACCATCCTCTGAAAACTCTAGTGATGGTTGTGCAGGAAAATACCAGTAGACCAGCCAGTCTGGCATCAAGAACCATATCATGCTCAAAGTCCCTTAAATCTCCTTTCTTCTCTATTCAGATGTTTGGTATGAACTGAAGAGCAGTTAAACCGGTGTACCAAATAAAGTGGCAAGTGAGTGTACATACATATACAGCACTATCCTCACTACGAAACAGTTAAATATGCGGGAATAGTTAACATTAACTTAATTATTAACAAATGTAAAATGGCACCTACATGAAATTTAGAAAAGCATGTGAGTCCTAACTCTTCTTTGTAAATGGACACATTTAACACATAAAAGTTAAGTCCTGGGTCAAGATAAGCATGTTAGAAGTTTTGACATTTGAATAAAAAAATGTGAAGTTCACAAGTAAAGACTCATGTCTTAAACACTGCGTTTAAAATCAGAACGGGCAAGTCTCAAGTCAAGGCACAAGTCCAGACAATTAAACCCCCAGTCCAGACAGCCTTGTAAATAAAGTCTGACTCCAGTACATCAATGACTGTGATATTACTGTCGGGACTTTTCTTTAAACAACAAAACTACTGACAACTCAAACACAATAAAGTTTCATTGTTTAATCAATGATAATGTGTGAGAAATGGAAGTAAAGACAGGAGGAAACTGCTGGATGGAAGATCGAGGGAGTGTGAGAAGACTGGCAAAGGAGCGTTTGTTTTTTCACTGCACAGACCGATGTGTCTCTGAGTGTCCACGCCACGGTTTGTCTATCTCAGTCTCTCTCTCTCAATCTCTTGCTCACTGTTGAGACAGTAAACACAGATGCTTCAGAGTCCCTGCATAAGCAAACGCAGAGCCCTGATCAAACACACACACACACACTCACTCACGACAAAGAGACAAAGAGCTGGAGACAGACAATGCAAACCCACAATCCCTAGAGAAATCTGACAATAAGAGTGATATTAGTGTGCATGTCTGTGTTTGTGTGTGCTTTTTGGTTGGCGTGTGCACAGACATTGCAAGTTAGTAATTAAATGCAAAGCAGTTACAGAGAAGTGAATACAGTTAAAACCTCTGGGACTTGAGTGCGAAGATAAAAACTTTTCCGAAGAAAAACATAGGCAGACGGAAAGATAGATTGAAATGTCACGTCAACACTTGAAGACGAGCTTATTTCAGAAAGTAACAAAGTTCTCTTGTCTTGATGAAGACCTCGGAGGCACCGACATTTTGCCTTGAGCTTTCCATCAATCAAAGCCATACTATTACTGCAGAACACCGCTGAGATCTTGGGGCTATCACCAATATTGCATCATATTACATTTTGTGTCTGAGCCACCCAACCAAGGCTGCAGTGTCACATATCCAAACAGCTACCCTGTTAAAAAAAAAAGTGTGTATGTGTCTGTGTAAGTGTAGCTTTATTTTTCAGGAAATGGGGCCAATTCTGTGGCTTTTGGCGTTCAATTACACAAAACCCTGAGAAAGGGGGAGTGTATTGCTCATCGGATCCGTTTGATATAAAAACAGACCCAAAGCCCTTTTCAGAATCTCCTCTTTACAGTGATATCCACATTTATAGTGCTGTAATGGTGCAGGGAGGTCAAATCAGAGAATTTTTTAAAACCATTCTGCTGTCAGAGCAAACCAAAGGGTGTTTATGCCTTGTTTGTGATTGCGCAGAATAGAAATGGACCATCTCATTTTTTAAAAGCCTCAGATGATTTGTTTCCTGCCCTCTGTTTGTCATGGTCTCTTTTCTCACACTATTGAAGTGTGGTGATAAAAGCTCTCAAAACATCAGGCAAGTCTGTCACCTTGACAAAACAACATATTTGGGGACACACCAAATGACTGACACAAAGTGACAATACTTTCTATGACTCCAGAAGACTGTTTTTTACCTGTTTCTGATATTCTATTCACTGACTTCTGGATCTCTATAAATAGATGTTTGCATATGAATATGCAGAATCTGCAGCAGTGGACAAAATGAAGGTACTGAAAGCTTTCTGGTTACTTTTTTGTAGTCCAGCTAGTATTGACCAAATATATTTGAGCAGGCTTTGGCTGCAAGCAGGTAAACAGATTGTGTAGAGTGCAAAATATGAATGCACAGGCCATAATGCAATCACAAAAACCCTTGGATATCATCTGAAAACAAATTAGCTTTTCGAAAAACTTATCTGCATTCAAAATCAAACTTTAAACAAGGCCCTGCACACTGAGCAGGAAGACACATTGACAGATGACGGCAGGCAGGAGTCTCCATGGACTATGATGTTCTCAGAAGACATTGTGATCTGTAGTGAGAATCAGGAGCAGGTGGAAGAGAACTTGGAGAGGTGGAGGTATACAATGGAGAGAGGAGGAATGAAAGTAGAAGCAAGACATAGTGTGTGTGTGTGAGTGAGAGGGAGGCAGGTTTAACGGTGAAGAAGCAAAAAGTAGAGGTGGTGAAGGTGGATTCCCTGGGATCAACCATCCAAACCAATGGACAGAGCACAACCATTTCCATTACTTTATGACCACAGTGTACCCATCTTCTGATGGCTGCTTCCACCAGGACAACAAACCATGTCCCAAAGCTTGAATCTTCTCGACCTGATTTCTTGAACAATGATATCACTGCACTCAAATGGCCTCCACATTCACCAGATCTCAATCCAATAGAGCACCTTTGGGATGTGGCGGAATGGGAGGTTCACATCATGGATGTGCAACCGACAAATCTGGAGCAACTGTGTGATGCTATCATGTCAATATGGACCAAACTCTCTAAGGAACATTTCCAGCACCTTGTCAAATCTATGCCATGAAGAATTAAGGCAGTTCTGAAGGCAAAAGTGGGTCCAACCTGGTACTAGCGTGAGTAAATATACAGTATATATATAGCCCTGTCACCTTTTGTTATCATCCTCCTCTTTGTGCTTCCTGTTATTCCCTAGAGCTTTGAACTTTTAGTTTATTTCCCTTTATGTACTTTTGAAATTTAGCATTTAAAATGATAAACGGTTTGTTTTTGTTTATTCCATCTGTTTTTGAGTCTTGTTTTTTTGGCACCATATTCTGCATAACATAACAGATACTGTGTATGCATATGCATATGAATTGGGAACTACTGTGTATATGTGTGCCTTCTTGTGTTTAAAAACGTGCCTGATTCCCAGCCTTCTTTGGCCCACTCACTTTGTTTAGGCTATTGTCAACAAGAAATAGTTTTGGTCTATACAGGAGCCTATATAGTTTTATTCATGCTCAGTCACAGGGTGGTGAGACTGCTGCAGTCCTCCTCGATCGCTTTATGCTTCCAAACACTAAAAAAAGTGATGACGTTTTGCATGACACCAAACAGTGGTAATTATGTTTTCCCTTTGCAAGTATATTTTTCCTGAGCTATTGCTCCAGTACTTTAGACTATACCAGAATTCCGCACAATACAGTTTCATTAGGAATTTGTTTGAGAGGAAATCTTCGGATTCTTGTTTACTCAGTTTTTGAAGCTAAATCATCTCGTGGTGTATTTGGACACAACTTCTCAAAGATCAAAGGGTCAGTCAAACAGTGTAATTAGTATCATCTCGAAAGGCAGAATTTCAGTATTAAAAGCAGAGTTGAATTCAAACTAATGGCATCTTTATTTTTTGTTACATCAAGAGAAATGGCTGGAAAGCAGTGAGGGGTCAAGTCTTTGTTGCCGTAGTAGTGTTTTCTACTTGTTGGTTTGAGTGAATGACAGGCGACGGTTAATCTGTGGGGACGTAAACTACATGAGCCTTATGTTTTGAGGCTCTCTGTTGGCAAAAAAATTGACTGATATTACCATTTCAGTACTGGCTTTTCACAGAAATGTCATCAGCACATGTTATCAAACTGTTGAAACGAATAAAATGAGAAAAAATGTTTTGGGTCATTTATAAATGGTGTGACTCCAACTCCACGGGTTACAATATTCTTAGCCTGGTCTTTAGTACATGCAGCAAAGCAAAGTCGTGTTTTTTTTTCTTATGTGTGTGTGTGTGTGTGTGGTTGAGGGGGGGGGGGGGGGGGGGGTGTGGTTATA
>VUQH01082693.1:38610-54630 GCA_015106775.1 Etroplus canarensis
CCTGTTTTTTGCCCCCCCCCCCCCCCCTCCCCCCAAACTCATCAAGAATCTCTGTGAGTCAGGCCAAAGAGGTTTTTGTTAATGTTGCCAAATCCATCAAGGCATGAGGACTTTAAATTTGTAAGGGTCAGCTTAATTGGAGCCAGATCTGTGTGAGACTCCGGTGTGTGCGCTCGCATGTCAGTATGTGTGTGCGTCCACATCCTGGCAAGAAGAGAAGAGGAAGTGAATATAGGTCAGACATTATAACTCTAAGTAGCCTTATCAAACCAGTACTCTCCCAGCAGGAGCCAGAGGAAGCAGACTGGGGTTGGAAAATTGCGTCCTCCGGGCTTTCTAATAAAAAAAAATAAATAAATAAAAAATGTGATTGCTGTGGCTGCTACCTTAATGCCTGTGAGAACATGTGGTTAGACATGGTTCTGTTTATGGAAGTAAAACAGCAGAGATTACAAAGTGCTTGTGCCTGCTTTCCAACTTGGTAAAGAGGTTTACGCGCTAAAACTGGAAAAGACAAAAACAAAAGCAAAAAACCCCAAAAAACTAATAATAATATTATTATTGTTATTATTATTATTATTAATAATAATAATAATAATAATAATAATAATAATAAACCTTACCTCTATAAGTGAAGCCAGGCCGGTAAGACTCCGGGTTCCCCTCCACTCTGAGCCTGAACTCATGGTGCCCATCCCTCCGGGTCCCTTGGGTCTGCGCCCGGAGGATCCGCCCGCAGTACCCGTCCAACCTGCCTCCGGAGGGCTCCTCCAAGAAAACGACGGCGTTGCACACAAAACTCGTGACCAAATAGTACTGCAAAAGCAGCAGATGCAAATGCATTCCCATCTCGGAACTGCAGCCCGGAGATGGAGCGTACCCTCGCAGTTCAATCAAAGAAGAATAATTAAAGAAAAGAAAGCCAGCAGGGGAAAGGCGAAACAGCGGACAGAAGATCAGTTGCTGCCCCCTCCCCCGGGAACTCCCACGGAACTACGGCGGCGTCACAGTCGGTGGTAAAGGTGAAGAGAAGGAGAGGAGTCCATCCTGACCTGGAGAGAGCGCGCGTCTGGGGCGCACCGCGGCGAAGCGGCGCTGAGCGGGGAGAGCGAAGGGAAGAGCCGCTGTTCCCGGATCAGTCCGGTCAGTGGTGCTCATGGAGAGCCTGGAACCAGCAGCAAGGAGAGGCTGTCAAGCAAGGCGTTCATCTACTTGACTTGAGGGAAAGTCCAAACTGAACCGCTACCTCCCCTTTCCCTCCGCCGTCTAAGACACGCACACTGACACATGCTGTAAACAGGCTGTCTGCGTGGACCTCATGTGCCTGCTGTTCAAACATGACAACATATTTCAAACACACTTTGGAGCGCAAAGGTAACATGAAGTCATCACAAATTTAAAATAAAGTGACGAAGGAAGAGAACCGTGTTTTTTGATCCTTATCCCCTGTGCGCATTTTTCTCCACAGTTACGCACACTGACCGCATTTAATGAGCAATATTTCCATGTCCTGATTAGATAAAACATAATGCAGTGATTCACACGACAATATTTTATTCACAAAAGAACACAGAAAACATATCATCAAACATATTAGCTCATTTTGAGTTTGATGGCAGCAGACATGTCTCAGAAAAGTTGGGACAAGGGCAGCAAAAAGGCTGGAAAAGTAAGTGGTACTAACAAGAAAGAGCTGGAGGAACGATGATGATGATGATGTGATTGGGTATAAAAAGAGCACCTTAGAGAGGCAGAATCTCTTTTAGAAGTAAAGATGGGCAGAGGTTCAGCAACCTGTGACAAACTGCGTCTACAAACTGTGGAGTAATTTCACAATAATGTTCAATGTGAAACTGTAAAGACGTTGAATATTCCATCATCTACAGGACATAATATCATCAAAAGTTTCTGGGAATCTGGAGACATCTCTGTGTGTGAGGGACATGGCCAAAAAGCAGGTTAAAGCTCTATCAAGAAGAAGCCATATGTGATCCAGGTCTTCTCTGGGCCAAGGCTCAATCGACTGAGGTGAAGTGGAAAGCTCTTCTGTGGCCAGGTGAATCAGAATTTGAAATTATTTTTGGAAATCACAGACGTAGCGTCCTCTGGTCTAAAGACGAGAGGGATCATCCAGCTTGTTATCAGTGCTCAGTTCAAAAGCCTGCATCTCTGATGGTATGGGGGTGCATTAGTGCCTATGATACTGGCAACTCATACATCTGGAAAGGTATATACAGATTTTGCTCCCCTCCATACGATGTCTTTTTCAGGGAAGGCCTTGCATATTACAGCAAGACAGTGCTAAACCACATACTGCAGCTATTACAAAAGCATGGCTTCTTAGTAGAGGAATCCAGATGCTGGACTGGCCTGCCTGCAGTCCAGAAAATGCAACAAAGAAGACCCTGGACTATATCAGACAGAAAACGGAAAACATTCCTCTTTGCCAGAGGTCCAGCAGTCTCAGATGTTTACGGACTGTTGTTAAAAGAAGCCCTGTGCCAACGTTTTTGAGACGCGTTGCTGCCATCAAATTCAAGATGAGCTGGTATTTTTCAAAATAGTAAATATCCTGCTTTCAGCATTTGATATGTTTCTGTGTTCCTTGATGAATGAAATATCATTCTGTGAGATTTGCAAATCACTGTATTATGTTAATTATATTTTACTCAGCATCCCAACCTTTTTGAAATTGGGGTTGTAGAATAAATGAGGCTGCAACACACTGAAAGAAACACAAACACACAACACAATACACTCTACTTCCCAACCCTTAACAAACACATTAAAAAATGATTGCGTGATCAGATGACGTGATTTATTCTCACCATAGTTTGTTATATTCCGGTTTTGTCTTACAAAATAAATCTGACTTTTTTGTGATTTTATTCAGCAATTAACCTGCATAGCCTTTATGTGAGCATCTAATGAGTGTGACGAGGCTGCTCATCCCCTGTCACATCTGCAAACATACTGATCACTATCTCTTTCTATATATTTATATTTATATTTTTAAAAAACAGTTACATCAGGAGGTAGCATTTTTCTTCCAGCAGGTGTCGCCAAAGTATCTTTGCGCCTTCAGGTTTTCTGCAGCTACTTTGTAAAACTGTCACTCTCCTCATCACCGCACCCCTTTACTCTTCCATCTCGTCAAGTTTTATTATAGTGTAGAGAAAAGTATGAGGGATTATGGAAATGCAGAGGGGTTTTAAGGTCTCATATTAAATGTGTAGTTTGGACTCAGCTGAAGCAATGCATTAAAGATAGATGATATTTTGATCCATTTCCTTTATTTAAATTTATCTTGTTCCTTTATGGCATTTTGAAGTCCTCATTTTACTCTGTCTTAAAGAAAAACTCACTGCTCTGAGTAACTTTGCTTCCCATGTTTATTTAAAGTACAACAGTTGTGACCCCAGCCAACATTTGAAGGAACAAATGTAAGCGTGGGTGTGTAAATAATAAATGACCAGCTCATGGAATTGAGCTGGATTTAATAAACTTACACCAAACTTGCATGCTCATGCATTTGCAGCTTGCAGCATGCCAAATGTGTGTGTGTATGTGTGTGTGTGTGTGTGTGTGTGTGTGTGTGTGTTTAAACCAAGGAAGTAACTCAAAGTAGTTCTCAGAGCTAGAGATGGTTAAACTAAACAGAATCGGCCTGGACATCGCACTGAAATGGATCCCATCTGGAGGTACTCAGCTTTATACGCTGCCTGACGGATGGCTGACATCTGGAGCAAGCCTTTGACCAAGCTGTGGAGTCCGAACAGCTCATCAACCATTCAGAATGAAAACAGCCTGCTTGCAGGCCAGCCAGAAACATTTGTGCATTCAAACACGCAACCTTTTTTTCAGGAAGGCGTATTGGTGTTAAATGTTTTGTCTTGTCCACTGGAACATACTGCAGAATAGCTAGAAGCAGTTCAGTCTTATTCAGCATTTGCATTCGGTGCGGTTACATAATATTTACCGTCAAAGTCAGAAGAACTCAGCAGAGTAGTGGCATGAAAGGGGTTACTCTGTCTTCCCAACTATGGCTTAATAGGAAAGTGCAAAATGTTTCCTTTCTGCAAAAAGTCCTGCGGCCACTGCATCTGTCTTTAGTCAACCTGCCTTCCTAAATAAGATTTGCATGAGGGTAATAAGGTTCTAATGCAAAAAGTATAGGCCAAAAGGGTATATTAAATATGAAAATTGCACTGATCTTCGAGTGTGGAAGTCATTTCCTCTAATGGACCATAAAGATTCTAAAAAAGCTCTTGATATTGTACTCAAGTGTGTAATAGAATTTCTAATCATTTTACAAAGCCTTTTTTATTCTGCTCATAGAAAGCATTTGCTTCATTTAGGCTTTTGTTTCTCGAGTAATAAAGATGAATTGAATGTATTGAATTATATAGGCTAAGCACTCCTTGTTGAAAGAACATATTTCTCATTTTGTCTAGTGTTTCTATAAATGGTGTAAAAGACAATTTTCACTGGAGTACAGTTATATGAAACAGAGAGCTTTCCTATGTCTCTATGCAGTCCTGTGAGAAATTAAGAGCACCCGTATTTCTTCCATTGCAATTGAATGCACTTGATTAATTGATCATTAGCCAGTGTGGCCACCTCTGTAAAGGCAGAGGTTCTGGCATTTTGCTGGTCTGGAGCTTTTAAGTATGTGTAAACACAAGGCCATAATCTTCCTGGGAGTGGACCCCCCAGTAAATTCACCCCGAAGTCAAAACGTACAGTGCTCAGAGAAATAGCAAAAAAACCCAAGTGCTACATCTCAGATTCTACAGGCTTCAGTTAGCATGGTAAATATTAAAATTTGTGACAGTACAAATAGAAAATGACTGAATAAGCACGGCAAGTTTGGAAGGGTAGGCAGGAGAAAGCTTCGTCTCTCTAAACAGAACACGAGAGCACAGCTTAGGCTTACAAAGTTACAACTGAACAAAGACTTCTGGAACAATGTTGCTTGCACAAACAAGACCATAGTGGAGAAGCTTGGCAATAACACACAGCATAATGTTTGGCACAAACCAAGCACAGCATATCAGCACAAACACCTCGTACCAACTGTCAAGCACGGTGGTGGAGGCCTGATGAATTGGGTTTGTTTTGCAGCCACAGGACCTGGCCACCTTGTCGTCATTCGCTCCACCATGAACTTATGTGTGTACCAAGTTATTCTATAGTCAGATGAGAGGATCACGCAACAGGACAATGATCTCAAACACAACAGCAAATCTACCAAAAGAATGGCTGAAGAAGAACAGAATCAATGTGTTGCAATGGCCCAGTCAAAGCAGAGACCTCAGTTTGATTGAAATGCTTTGGTTGGACCCTGAGGGAGCTGTGCATATCGAATACCCACAAACCTCAATAAACTAAAGCAACACTGGAAAGTTGAGAGGGACAAAATTCCACCACAATGATGAGAGAGACCAATAAAGTCATACAGAAAATCATTACTTAAAGCTACTGCTGCTAAAAATGATTCTACAAGCTATTGAATCATGGGGTGTACTTAGTTTATCCCTTGATGGCACAGAGTCCAACTCTTCAGTAAATCTAGTGTAAATGTTCATAATGTGGATTTCAGTTCAATTACAAAGTTATAATTCCAAATCCCAGTAATACTCCATTATCTTTACATTTTGGAAATCTGACTTGTTCGTCGACATACTGAGAGTTTTGGTCTTGCTCTCGAGTTCTGTATATTGCATTTGAGTTCTAGTTTACTGACTACTGAGGAATTTGAGTTTGCATTCTTATTTTAGTTGTTATCTTCCTTATCTTTCCCTGTGTTTAGTTTGTTGTAAGTTTTCTCTGTGTCATCCTCTTGTGTTTATGTCCCAGTTATTTTTCTCATTTTCTGTTATACTTTGGTAAGCAGTTTGTCCTGTGCATTGCATCCTGCTCTTGATTGTTGCCACATGTCCTCCTCTCCCTCCTGTTGTTTGCTACTTGTTAGTCTGTGTTTTCTTTATACCCCTCTGCTCTGTGTTGCGTTGTCTGACTGTTACTTTTAGGTGTGCGTCAAGTGAAGTGAAGTGAAGTGAAGTGAAGTGAAGTGAAGTGAAGTGAAGTCAAGTCAAGTCAAGTCAAGTCAAGTCAAGTCAAGTCAAGTCAAGCCTTGCTATTTCGCCCCTGAGATTAACAAATTATTCTGATTCAGATTCTGATTCTGCTCTAGGTTATTGTTTTAGTTTTCACCTTTTGGATTATGTTTGTTTCTTGAACTTTTTTATCAGCTTTAATTAAAGCTATTTTTTGGTTTCCCTCACAACGCCTGCCGTTGAGTTTGCATTTTGGGTCCTCACCACATCCCAACTCTGACAGTACAGAGTAGCAAGTATGAAAACCTTCCTGTTTGTTAGCACATGCACAAGACACCAAGGAGATGATGTCAGTTGTTTAATCAAGAAATTTGCTATCATGGGTTGTCAGGTTTTATGGGCTAAATTTTATGCCCCCAAGCAGTGAAAAAATGTGTTATCATAAAAGATAACCTTAATTTTCAGTTTTCTACCTTGGCTATGTCCTCTAAGAACTCACTTAACTGTGCTAAAAAGTATTGTGACGTTGCTCAGAGATTGTTTTCATTAAAGATCAATACAAGATGGAATGGCTAGCGTTTGAAGTAATATATGAAGCTGGTTACTATTTTGTTTTTTGACATTTATAATAACTTACCCTTCTGTAAAACAGGACATGGGCATTCCATGCTATCCATTTCACAGTGGATGGCTCGGAGCCAGATAGCCATCAGAGACGAATGAGATCTATTCCTCAAATTAAAACACTTGATGAAGCCTGACGTATCTGGTACTTAAAGCAAGCTGAGGAAAGCTGAATTGAAAACCTCAAAGCTGAGGAAGTGGAGTAAAATATGTGGGCTTCTCTTGTATATAGTAAGTTGAAACATCATTTGTAACCTTTTGCCCTAAGGCCAAGCAGCAAAATCTGTTAGCTCTCTTGCTGAGACATTCATGATTTGTGTCCTGATGTCTTTAATAAGGATAGTACACTGGAGAGTGCAGGATTACACTCACATATATACCTGCTACGCATGTCACCAACATGCTGACAAGTGATCACTGATTGTATCACTGCACAGAAAAGAAGATCAAATAGGTGCAATCAGTCCTGATTATCAAATATAATTACATCAGATTATGTGTGAGTACAACATATGTGGGCTGTGCAATATGTATGGAACTGCACATGCATAGTGGAAGTATACAGAACTACATCTGTTGTAGTATTGTGGCATATGTAAGTATGTAAAAATATCAAATTAAGAATGGTAATTTTGTGACTTCCACATCTCCTTCATTACGGGGCAGTGTAGACCTAAATGCTATTCTTGAGCATCACATATCAAGTTTGAAGTGCACAAGCTTACAAGTGTTTCTTTCTCTTTTTTGCAGCATTCACCTCTGGCTTTATTTACAACACCAGTGTTGCATATTGTTGTCATGAATAATCTGTTCTTCTTGGCTGCAGCGGGTGGCACTCCATTGATCCATTTTTGTGGGGAAAAGGAGTCAAATGATGCATCAAACACCCTCATTTATGTGGGTGCCACACAGCCTGAAGCAGAAAACCCAAGTTAACAGATAGCTTACACATTATCTCTGACTGATATCTTAGGGTTTGCTTTCTACCCAAGACATACCTGTATTTATATCCAAGCAAAAATGGCTTCTGTGCCATTTGACATGTCATCAGTTTTGACTGTTTTGTCAGACAAAGGCACTTTTGACAGGCCATTTGCTAAATCTGGACCTAGCATAACACCTCCAGTGTTTTTGTGAAAGCATCACCTCTGCTAATATCTTGCATCCATCACCTTATCAGACACTTTCACACAGTCCACTAAGCTGTGTTACTGCCTCTGGTTGAAACCCAAATTTCTCTCAGAAGGCATGCTTGGTTTCCGAGTACAGTCCTGTGAAAACGAGTTTTGTCAAGGCTCTATGAAATTCTGTGAAAAACTAAGTACATCCCATGTTTCAGATACTTGTAGAACCACTTTTAGCAACAATAATTTGAAGTAATCATTGACTTTATCATTCTGCTGCCAGCTTTAGTAACCCAGGATCGAACCTACAAGGCCTCCGCCCCCTGACAGCTGCGCAATTCACACTGCACCAAACCCCTATGGTACCTTCCACGAGCAGTGAGCCCACAGGAGGATGGGCCCATGGTACTTTTTCAGGCTGCTCCTGGCTAGACCCTATGGGCTAAGGTCCGGCCACCGGGCGCTCTCTGTTGAGCACTCTCTACTGAACACCCTCAGAGGCCTGGGTCAAAGGTGAGGTGCTAATGACACTCACAGGTAGGGTAAACTAGTCCCATGTATTGTCCATCATAAACACCACCTAGGTGAGGGTGTTTTGGGCATGTCCCACAGGGAGGAGGTTCCTGGGCCAGACCCAGAACACACTGCACAGACTACATCTCTTGGTTGACTTGGGAACATCTTGGTGTTAACTAAAAAGAGCTGGAGGAAGTGGCTGGAGAGAGGGAGGTCAGGATGTCTATGCTTAGACTTCTGCCCTGTGGCAATGGATGGATGGATGGATGAATGGATGGATGGATGGATGGACTTTTGTCAGTCTCTGACATTGCTGAAGAGAAGTTTTAGTCCACTCGGTTTTACAACATTGCTTCACTTTTTTAAGTTTGAAGGTATTCGTTCATGCACAGTTCTCTTAATGTCATGGCCCCCAAATTTCTGAGCTTTTGAGTTTCTAGTGAGCTTCTGAGATTGGGTTTCTTTTCATTTTTCCATATTTTTGGTGTCTGAAGCTTTGAAACTTATGAGATTGTAGTTTTAATTTATTCTGTAGTCTCTTCTTACATTGGGCTCCAGTTAATTGTTAGTATTTATAGAGTTTATTTACATTTGGCTCCTTGTATTTTTGGTTATTATCTTAACCTCCCCTTTGTCCTTTGTACTATGTACGTGCTTTGAGTTTTGTCTTTGTTTGGGATTCTGTAAGTCCATGTTCTTAATTGCTTTTCTTAGTGCTGGGGTTTCTGGTTGGCATGTGCACTTGTATTTTTGAGTTTTTGTTCTTAATTTTTTGTTCTACATTTTAAATTCCAGTATTTGTATTTAATGAGTTTCATTAGTTCCCTCTGTGTCATCCTCTTGTGTCCGTCTGTCAAGGCCATGCTTATGTATCTCAGTTATGGTTGTTATTTATTTCCTTTTTTACTCTGATAACTAATTGCCTCTTGTATTTTGCTTTAAATTTAACTTCCTGCCTGTTGAATACACTGATTTTTGTCCTGCTGTGTCTCCTCACCCTCCTGTGTCCACGTCCCCTAATTACCCTTCTAGTCTTCTTTCTGCTCTTTTTCATGTTGTCTTTGTAGCAAACTGCCTGTCTCCCTGTTTTCTCCTTGGTGACATTCCTGCACTTTTTCTCCCTAGTGCCTCTTTGGATTTACGTTTTGTTCTGTTTTGGGACTTAATAGATCAGCATGTTTTTTGTTGGACTTTTTGCATCCTGTGGACTGCATTTTGGGTTCAGTTTTACATTTTACCACTCATTCAGTCATCAGATTGACGTTTAAAGTTCTGTCACAGCATTTTAATCGGGTTGAGGTCTGGACCTTGACTGGGTCATTGCAGCACCTTGATTCTTTTCTTTTCAAATTAGCTGTCGGACAGATGGCCTCACATTTGACTTTAGAATACTTTGGTATAAAGGGGAATTCAAGGCTGTGTCTATGACTGCAAGGTGCCCAGATCCTGTGGCTGTGATACAAGCCCAAATCATCAGCACTCCACCACCGTACTTGTCATTTGGAGCATGACACACATACCCCCTTAGAAGTGTTCTTGACTTGGCTAGAGAATATGATAGCGTTTTTTATTTGGCAAATTATAGATTTCTGTGATCATCCATTTATGTTATCTTTTGTCGTCTTCCAGGCCTTCCTGTTCCAGACCTTGGCAGCACTGGCCTCTGTAAGAACTGCAGGTACATTTGCAACAGAATCATGAGATTGTCAGCGGGAACATTAAACTCCCATCCCGCCAAACATTAAGGAGTCAACAACAACAACAACAACAAAAAACAATTAAGCAGAAGTTCAAACTAGCAATGGTAGACATACCTACAGTCTGAGAACATAAGCAAATTATAACTTGCATGTCGATTAATTTGACCAATTCTGCACAGTTGTGATTAGCTGTATGTGTAAAACAAACTGGGAAGCAGAGTTCTGACTGATTGTTTTCGTAAACAGGATTGAAAGGTGAAGAAATGGAAATTGTGTGAAGAAGGGACTGCCTGTCCTAAAGCAAACAAGATTGAATTCATGAGACTCATGTGGAATCGTGGAAGATGATATGTCAATGGCATACCAGGCTGTCCTACCAAAAAGCAGAGACGCGCACACAGTCTTACATTAGAGTGAGCTCCTTTTCTAACAGCTGTCTCTTTTCACTGGATTGCAGCAGTTTGGGTCCAGTGGAAATCGCTGCTCTGAAACGCCTGATGGCCATGCAACAGTGCGTCTGCCAACAAATTACAGGAGCTGAACATCTATTATAGGGTGCCAATCAGACATCCTTATTCAAAATGATTTTAATGTATGAAGTGTAATTTGCATGTACTCATGCCTCCTGAAGCTAAATAATTCAAGACAAATTGGTGAAGATGTAACCGCGTTAAAGACCGTATATGGATACGACTTTCATGCCTCCCCCATGCGTGGACATCTCTGTTCCATTTCCAAACCTTTGCTGCCCTGACACTCACCACAAATATCTGGTTCTGTCAATCAAATTTAATAAGCTATAGAGGGGGGAGGCAGCTTTGAGGGGAGAGGAAGGTGGAGGAGGAAGTGTGTTGGTGGCTGCCCTCAGAATGAGACAGGAAAAAGACAGAGTAAAGCGATAGATTCAAATTCATGCAGTCCTCATGGCTTTGAATCTGTGGCTGCAGATTGTGTTTATGGAGCCAAAGGTTTCCCTTCAGGTTGTCCAAGACATCTGATTACCAATTAAAATACACCACAGTTGAGTCATTTAATTGTGTTGGAATAAATGTTAAGCAAGTGTGCAAAAAAAACAAAAAAAAACACTTAGCTTCCAGATCTGACAAGAAAATGCTCTTTTAGCAAATCTTGAACAGTGAAATCTACATATCCATATAATACTTTTGCAAGATAGAATAAATGTGACATCTGAAGAGGCAGCAAGTGATCAGCCTTTAGTTCTGTCTGCAGTACCTTTACCGCCAACTGCTGTAAGTTATTCTTTTATTAAATGAATGCTGACCGTACATAATTCTGTGTTTCTGTTCCACTTCACAAGTCTGTTGAAAACCTCTTCCTAGACAAATCTCCAGAGTGTCTCTAGATCTTACAGTAATACTGATCTGTGGGTTGGTATTATTGGTCAGCCCATACTACTTTTTGTCAACACTGTATCCTAACATTTACTTTAAAAGAGGCTGAATCATCATAACCTGAACGTTTCTGCAGCGTCACCACGAGGTTCAAAACGGCACATTTTTCACTTAGATAAATAAATATAGTTTCAGCAACCGGGGGGATCCACGGTCCTTCCCTCACCTTCGGTAACGAGCCCCGGGTAGCGATCAAAAGAATGACATTGCAAATAGAAACGGCCGAAGGGTGACTGGGCAAAAGGATGGATGAATAAATAACTTCTAAAAAAATATCTTTCCCCCGAGCCACAGTTATATTTTGTGATTAGTGCTCCCTGTCAAATGTTAGCATGCCAACATGTTATGTTACTAGCAGGGATGACAACCTCGATTACAGTTCGTCAGTTAGACGGGGGTGGCAGATTAGTGGAAAACTCTAGGCTGCGGTCTGGGAAAGGCCTTCTAGTAGCTCTACTCTAGTAGCTTGTCAATCACAAGTTAGCCACACCTTAAAACACACTTTATTGCTTGTTTTATTCTAAATGGGACCATAAACAACTAAACAAGAGCAGTCTGAGACTGCATACCTCCACCAAGGCTGAACAATTCTTCAATTTCTTTATTTTCTTAAGAAAAAATAGCTCTACACTTATTAAGACCAAAAACTCATGAAGAAAATTAGTTTACTGAAGCAATTAAATAAGTAAGAAATAATTCTCATAAATTTCAACCAATGACTGAGAGCTACTTAAATTTAATTTGACCTCCTCCAATCTGATAACACAAAGGGGGCAGGAATTAGGACTTGTACTAAAGCCAGACAGCAGGAGGCGATAGAGATCGTTTGACTTCACTTTTGGGGAGTCGTCCATGTTTACTAAGGTTTTATAATGATATTTATCATATTCTGTTGAAATTTGCATTACTTTTAACTTTGGGTTGACTAATTTTGCCCGTTGGGTGCAGCATCAGGTTATAATGTGACAGTTTTGCTTTGCCCCACATGTGCGCAGTTTGATTTACATCCACTGGAGCTCCTGGGTAGACAGTCTTCCTTGCTTTCTTCGCAGTTATTGAATAAGAGTTAGATTTTAGAAAACTTTCTGTCATTCAGTGTAAATTTTTGAGAGCCATCGAACCAATAAAAATGCGGGACATTGTCTCAATATGTGTGATGCTGAAAAACAGATGAAAATGTTGTGCACTCCTGAGCAAAGTGGGACATCTGGTCACCCTAACCAACAGTGATAAGAGATCATTTCCCATATTCCTCTAGACTAGGCTTGAATGCCATTAGGGTTGGACGTAGACAAACACAAATAACGTGAAATCATCCTTTGCTGTAAGATGACAGTTAATTGTGGTCCACATGACAGTAGATAGATGACATTTTTAGAAGCCATCCCCAGAAGTCAACATTTTCACTCCTCTTTGGCTCTAGCAGGCCCTGTCCAGAGGCCTGTGATAGTGTCTGCCTGGCTTTAAAAACTGGATCACATCACTGACAGATCTCATTTATCATTTCTTTCTGCTCTGTGTCAGTTTCTTCAGGACTGTTTCATTGGCCCTAGTGTTTGCTGAACTCTGAATGTCTGGAACATTGACTTTTGCGCTCACTGCTTCTGGTGAGTCTTAACATCATAACAGAAAGTCAGACGGATGATTCACAGGACATGAAAATGTTCTTTTGCTTCCTTTGATCATTTTTTTTCCCTTCAGTCTCCACTTTCCTTGCTCATCCTCCTCCATTTCAGAACCCCTTTTCTATCTTTTTCTATCCTTTTTTCTTTCTCCTCTTTAAGGATATCATTAAAATGGATATTTTTTTAACCTAGTTCAGCCAGACTAATAATCTTCTGTTAACTATTTAATGCTCTGTTTTTCCCTGAATGCAGCTATCAACCTGTATTGAGTAGAAAATGCAGAACATTTCATGAAACGTCTTGTTTCTAGTTATGGGGAATTACTAAATGAATAACTTCATGGAGGTGAACTTTAATTAAAAATCACATTATTATACAAAACTAATTTTAAAAAAATGCCTCATACAATGCAATATATACAGCGCTGTGCAAAAAGTATTGAGCCAGCCTTCATTTCTTTATATTTTGCGAGGAAAAATTGGAATCGGGTGCAATGATTTATAAAAAACATGTCTAAACATAAATGGGCATATGGTAAATAAGACGAGAACAGAGTTTGTACAGTTTTAACCAGCTTGAAAGTAAATATTTGGTATGACCACCTTGATTCTTCAACACAGCTTGAACTCTCCTAGGCAAACTTTCTTTCATTTTTTTTTTTGAAGTAGTCTTCAGGAATAGTTCTCCAGGCTTCCTGAAGGGCATTCCAAAGCTCTTCTTTGAATGTTGGCTGCCTTTTGTTCCATTTTCTATTAAAATGATCCCACACTGATTCAGTAATGTTGTGGTCCAGGCTCTGGGGAAGCCAGTCCACGACTGACAGTGTTCCACTGATTGCTTTTCTATCCGGGTAGGCTTTACTGCATTGGCATTGTGTTTGGTCATGCTGAAAAATTAAGCAGATACTAATAAAGTACTTCCCAGATGATATTACATGGCTGATCATAATCTGACAGTACTTTTTCTTCGTTCGTAATTTCATCAGTTTTGACATGCTCCTCAACACCACTGGCTGAAATGCAGCCCCAGACGGTGACAGAGCCTCCCCCATGTTTTACAGATGGGGGTAGATACTTACCGCTCTCCTTACCTCCTCTGTACATACTGACAACTATTTGAACCAAAAACTTCAAATTTTGGACTCATCACCCCATAAGACCTATGATGACTGGTTTTTCACTCTAGTTTGTGTGTTATTTTGCATACCTCAGCATTTTCTCCCTGTTTCCCTTCCTTGACAGCCACCCTTCCACTGAGGACATTTCTGATGAGGCTTCAGTGAACAGTAGATGGATCAGCTGAAGGGACAGCTGCATTTCTCGTGTCCTGTGTCAGATCTTTGCTGGATTTTTTTGCAGATAATATTCATCTGCTGCATCTAAGGCCTAACACTTCTTCCTTTTTCCTCCGCTTTCTTTAGGACACGCTGCACAACATACCAAGGTTTGCCAAGTCTGGCAAGTAGCTCTTTGTGCATCACCTTGTTGGTACAAAAATACTATTTTATGCCTGTCAGACTGTGTTTTCTTTGCCATTTTTCATAGAAAATCAATCGTGTCTGCACGGTGTTAATTTTTTTCATTCCTTCCTTTTGAATTCATCTCAGCTGACCCCAAACAAAAGCTCAGACGGTGACAAAAAAGGCAAATCCTCCTGACATTAACAGAGGCAGGCTGCTGCAGCTCATGACCACGATGACTTTTTCAGACTGCATTTTTGGCCAGCGTACTCCAGGATATTGAATGGGGACTTTTGATCTGTCTGCCACGTGAAATAATGGCAAGAATGATTGAAGGTTCTTGAGTTAAAATTAAGCTGTTCATCATGCAGGCCACTATCTCTGGTGTTCTTTCTACCGTGGGTCCATCTACTGCAGGGTTCATCCAGGGGAAACTGACATGAATATCTAAATGAAAAAGTTCACCACACCATTTTCTCAGTCCAAAAAAAAAATGTTCCTGGTAAAGATCTCATCAGCTGAGATATAGCTTACTGGACATAGGGGCACACAAACGTTTGCAGCACCATTTCTCTCTCTCTCCAACACACACGCACACACACACACACACACACACACACACATTTAGAATTGCTGTCCTACACACGTCTAAGTTAAAATGAATGCCAAGTTGCATTTCTTTCTGCTTAGTCATGATTTAATTTTCTACATTTCCTGCAAGAATGCATATAAAGATTTTGCTGCAAACAGCACATAATTGGTTTATAGGATTCGAGGTAATGTTTGTCGCAGTTCACTTAAAGGTTTCACAATCCATTGTTGTGGGGAAAGCAGAAATTTCCTTCACCAGGCTGGGATCATTGCATGATGAATGGAGGGGGAAATTACTTGCAAAAACTTGCTAAAACAGAGGCAAAGACAAAAAGGAAATATTGTTAGTGTTTCTGAAGAAAATATTTCTGTATTGTACTTTGTAATGAAACTGTGGGAGCCATCTGTGGGATGCTTCTTCATTTGTGAACCCAATCCATGATCACAGTGTGTTAGTGCAACAAACTTTGTTCATCATATTGACTAGTTTTGTATGTTACTGTCAACAAAAAAATCTTTGGGTTTCATTTGTTAGTCAAGCTGAGCCTTTTTTTTTTTTAAATCTGAAAATATTGCATATATCCTGAGAGGCTCAGAGTTTGAAAATACATAAATAAATAAAATAAAAAACACTTGAACATAATTGGAAAAGAAATTGCTCAGTATTCTGTAAGGCAAAATAAAAATTAAAACTAGCGCTCCTGTTTGAGAAATATATGAACTGGCAGGGCTACTTTACAATTAGTGGGTCAACATACAGTACACTGGTTGGACAAAAATATTGGGCCACCCACACATTACACCTACAGGAGCTTTTATGAGATCCCATTGTAAATCCACTGTCATTAACGTGTGGATGGTCCCCCCTTTTGCTGCTTTAACAGCAACATATGGAAAAGCTTTGTGAGGC
>VUQH01082694.1:0-13378 GCA_015106775.1 Etroplus canarensis
CGGTGGCACTGACAAAAAGACAGGAGGCAGAGCTGGAGGTGGCAGAACTGAAGATGTTGAGATTTTCCCTGGGAGTGACCAGGATGGACAGGATTAGAAATGAGTACATCAGAGGGACAGCTCATGTTGAGAAGTTTCTAGACAACGTCAGAGGCAAGGCTGAGATGGTTTGGACATGTTCAGAGGAGGGATAGTGGATATATTGGACAAAGGATGTTGAAGAGGGAGCTGCCAGGCAGGAGGAGAAGAGGAAGACCACAGAGAAGAAGAATTCATGGATGTAGTGAAGGAGGACATGCAGAGGGTTGGTGTGAGGGAAGCGGATGCAAGGGATAGAGTGAGATGGAGGCAGATGATCCGCTGTGACGACCCCTAACGGGAGCAGCCGAAGTAGAAGAGGATTTTTTAAACTGTATAGGATTAACATGCATTTTTGTTGTTTGTAGTATATTTTTTCTCTGACACTATATGCAGATATTGGCCTTTTATAGATGTTTTGGTATTGCTGTATATATTATCCAGTATTAAATGATTTAAAAACATTTTTTTAACATAATATAGAAATGATATTTCGTGACATAGTTTGTCCAGCTGAAAGGTGAAGACTCCATTGCTCTTCATTACTGTCTGTAGCACAGGAATATATATATATATATATATATATATATATATATATATATATATATATATATATATATATATATATATATATCACAGCTGAGTAGATGGTAGCGCAAAGTTCAGTAATATCTCTACAATATGTTGCAACTACTTTTCAAAATAAATTGTTGGAAAGCCAATAAAAAGTTTCCCCATAATGTTCACTTTTTATATAACTCTAAATATCTATGTGGGGATATATCAATAATATTGACAAATATACTGATAGCAGCCTCTTTCCCTCCCTAAAATTCAGCATCTACGAAAATAATTGTTTGGGTCTACTTCCTATGTTCTACTTAGCCAGTCAGTTACAGTATGATTTTTGCTCTGGTGAACTAGAGTGGGGCATCACAGAGATGTACTGAATCAGACAGGATGGACCACTGAGGTTTTTAAAGCATTGCTTTGCTATATTTTATTTATGTCCCTAAGATGATTCACCCTGACATTTGCTGATGCTCTCTGTCTCAAGCAAATCTCCTGCCATCGTAAAGCTGCTTGTCTACGGTGCATGTAGTAAATATTTAAGAGGTTCCCTGTCAGTATTGACCATTCCCTAGGCAGTCAGTGTCCCAACCCCAGAGTGTGTTGCCTTTAGACTAACAATTTTATGGGTTACAAAGTCTTTCTTTATTTTAAATGCTTGGAAAGAAAGTCAACTACAAAAAGAACTTAGAAAAACACGTAAACCACATGACCTGCACAACCTGGTATCAAAAAGTAACACTGATGCTTATGTCCATTAGCAGCAGTCTCACATCGCTGTATATTGTTTTATTCAGTGACACATGTATTGCTAAATAAAAAAAGTATCTATATTTTTAGCTTAAACATTAAGGAATTATTGAAATTTGTTATTTAGGTGTTTCTCAGATACTTGAATTGACAAGCTTAAGATTTGTGATGGAGCCCTGAAAGTTTCTGTTCATTGTTATGACTTTTACTGCAAATCCAGTTGCACTCATCATAAATGATATTTTTAGTTTCATTGGAAGGGAGGGATATTTACATTGGTGTGCAAAAGTCTCAAACTGCTTCTTAAAGTGTTCTTGAACAATAGTTCTCAAGGCTTTATGCAGGTTCAAAGTTTGTCTTTTTGGCTGATTTCTCATTCATTTTCAGTCCAGTCCTTGTATATGACCATTTTCAGAGTTTTTTTTGTTATGCCACTTAACGCTGAACTATGACTTATTCAAATATATGAAAGGGACCTAGCACAAGGGATGAGCTGGTGTTGTTTCTATGCATAACAGACAACTTGGCAAAGAACCAATTTTAAATGTTATCTTCATGACCTTTGTTATTTGCGGACTGTCGCAAAAACACATTATTTCTTTTATTTCTTCAGTTGAATCTACAAAAAAAAATGTCAAAGATAACACAGACAGAAATAAAATAGCATTTTTGCAACAGCAAGGTAATTCTCAAAGAGCTATTATCTGAAAACTTGGCATGTCTTGGCATAGTGTGCAAAAAAATTAAGAAAACTGGGCAAGTGGGGGACAAAAGAAGAAGTAGCAGACCTAAAAGCTGTCTACAGCAGGTGAGCAGTATCTGAGAAGTCATATCCTTAAGAAATGGGGAAAGAATTCCAGAAAAGACCTGACACAGGACCTGAAAGTGTTTGCCGAAGCCCCATCAGAAATGGTCTTAGTGAAAGGATAACTGTCAAGAAGCCATTCTTTAGGAAGGGAAACAGGGAGAAAACACTTAAGTATGCCAAATTACACAATAACTGGACAGGAAATCAGTGGCAAAAGGTCTTATGGAGTGAAGAATCCAAATTTGATATTTTTGGTTCAAATTGTAAATATGTACCGAGAAGGTCGGGAGAGAGGTACAGCAACAAGTGTTTATAGCCATCAGTAAAACACGGTGGAGGTTCTGTCACGGCTTGAAGCTGCATTTCAGTCAGTGGTGTTGAGGATTTTGTCAAAATTGATAGTATTATGAAACCAGAATTGTACTGTCAGATTTTGATCCACCATGCAATACCGTCTGGAAAACATCTGATTGGTAATGGCTTCATTTTTTAGGATGACAATAATCCAAAACACACTGTTAATGCAGTGAAAGCTTACCTGGATAGAAAAACACACAGTTAAACTTTGTCAGTCAAGGACTGGCATTCTTGGAGCCTGGAGCATTAATGAAGCAGTGTGAAGAAGTCAGAACAAGAAGTGCTTTTTGTGCAAAAACAGGAAAGCTTTTACTTTGTTAACAATCAAATGAAATAGATGTTAGCCTATTCCAAACACATAATTTTTTATTAACATCTTAACTGCAAATCTGGGGTGGGTGCAAATCTCAAACTCAGATTGATGTTATATTAATCTGATTGTTATGAAATTGCATTTTATATACATTATAAAGAGTTTCAATTCATATTTGTGTTGTGTAAATCTTTGTCCTACTGTAACTGATGCAAGCTCTGCAACTGTCACCTGAAAAAGACTTTTGGAGCTACCAGATGCATGTATTTTTGATGAAATGCAAATTACAGCCCACGTGTTGAAAATTTGAATTTCTCTGTGTATATCCCACTTTCTGTTTTTAACAGTCTCCTCCTCTCTCAGTTTGTGCCATGTCTTTGTTGTGTAAATAGGAAAATTCTAGTTTTGAATTTAGCTTTCCAGCACTTCAGAAGGTAACAGGCCCAGTAACTTACACACACTCACACACATCAGTTTTTATACACACGTTTGCCATCTTCTTACTGAGTGACAGGTTCAGAGTTTGTGTGTGAACTGAAGAACAAGGGGGAAGGAGAAGAGAGATGGGAAAAATAAAGAGGCAGTGGTGCAGGAAGTGGAGCATGTACCACCATATAGGGGTTGTAGAATATAGCTGAGTGGAGATGGGGTTCAGGTGGTTATATTCGAACTAGCGTGCTTGGTCAAATACAGATGGAAACATCAGGATCTCATGGTGTCAAGATGACTTTGGCTCCATTTTTGTGACACGCACTTATACATGCTTGCACTAAATTATAAAAGACAGGCAAAGTGCAAGGTTTTACAAAGCAACAGCTGAGCCAGAGCCTGTGGCTTTATCTATTTCATCTTATGATTAACCTTATGATTAACCATATTTGCCACTGTTGTCTTTCAAAACATTCCCTCTTCTTTCATGGGATTTGTGTGCGTTTGAGACAATCCGATTCAATGCTCCTCTACAGCTTTGCTGTATAACTAATATAATCTTTATATCCCCAAGCCCCAAATACATCTTTCTGACACATCAGTAATCAGTAAATAGTTTCCTCTGCCTTGACTCCATTAATTGGATGTTAAAAACTGCAGCATGTTTATGACTGTTGTTTCACTCATCTTCAATTTCATTTTGGATGATTTCAGAACTTCTAGTATGCAGAAAACAAAACCAAACAGCGATTGAGCCATCAGATTCAGGTTTTTTTTTTTTTTTTTTAAGCACATCATAGAAAGTTGTTTTAGTCACTAAGCCCCTGTCACACCTTGACGATTTAACAAGCGTATGCCGACGTAGGAAAAAAATCTGCAAATATTCTGGCCTATGTCAATTAAGTTCTAGGCAAGATTTGTTTAAGTTAAGAGCATGCTGAAGTATGCTGGTACATGTCGTAGTATGGCACAGTTGGTGGAAAATTTTGAGCATGCACAAAATCTTCGACGTTTGCCAGCGTATGGCCCGTACGTCTGGTATATGCGAACCATATGTTGCAGGTACTTTATGCATACGGAGACTCTCGTTACTCATGTGTCAAAATAAGTGGAGATAATGCATAGCGTACCCAAAATGTTTTAATAACCTGTGAGTAACATGTTTAAACATATGTGTAACATATCATCAAACTTACCTCCAAGAGATATTGACATTTGTAGACATATTTGGCGTGTTCCAGTAGTACTGAACATATTTCTAATGTACAGCTATGGTATAATTGCGTATTTGCTTCGTTTAAGGGAAATGGTGTAAATGGGCTTCAACTTGTGAATGCCGGCACTTCATTGGTATTACGTTCTATATATGTTAGCAATATGTTGTGTATACTGTACGTCCATTTAACATTATTGTTCTGCGTATGCCAGCATTTTAGAGGAATTTGGATGTGTTGGCATAAGCTTGTTAAATCGTCATGGTGTGACAGGGCCCTAACAAAGCACAGGTCAGTCTGTCAGTGTACCTGTGCCAGACTGACTTACAGTTGACTTGGAAGTTGATTTTTAACATGTTCAGAAACCAACACAAGTAGTGTGTGGGTGCATAGCACACAGTAGGATAATCTAGAATAATGTCTTTGTGTTTGTTATTTAGCAGTGAAGGTCACTCAGTTATCCCTGTCTATTCAAAAAATTCTTATTTCAGTTATGTTTTATTCTCTTTCTATTTCTTGTTCATGGCCAGTGGGAAGAAGCACCAGAGATACTGAAGTCTTATCACTTGTTGAAATCAAATAATTTATGGGACAGGAATGCTGAATATGGCATTTTGTATAGTCTCTTTTTTCTTAATTTTGCTTTATCATATTGAAATGACTATAGATGTAAACTGCTCAAAAAATTAAAGGAACAATTTTTAATCAGAGTATAGCATCAAGTTACTTAAAACTTCTGGGATATTGATCTGGCCATCTAAGTAGCAGAGGGGGTTTTAATCAGTTTCAACTGATTTGGTGTTAATGAAAACAACAATGTGCTAGAGGGGCAACAATGAGACGCCCCAAAACAGAAATGGTTTTACAGGTGGAGGCCACTGACATTTTTTCCCTCCTCCTTTCTGACTATTTTTCACTAGTTTTGCATTTGGCTAGGGTCACTACTGGTAGCATGAGGCAAAACCTAAAAACTACAGAGGTTGCACAGGTTGTCCAACTCCTCCAGGATGGCACATCAACACGTGCTATTGCCAGAAGGTTTGCTATGTCCCCTAGCACAGTTTCAAGAGGAGGAGATTCCAGGAGACAAGTAGTTATTCTGGGAAAGCTGGACAGGACCGTAGAATGTCCTTAACCCATAAGCAGGACTGGTATCTGCACTTTTATGCAAGGAGGAACAGGATGAGCACTGCTAGAGCCCTACAGAATGACCCCCAGCAGACCACTAGTGTGAATGTCTCTGACCAAACAATCAGAAACAGACTTCATGAGGACCCGATGTCCTCTTGTTGGCCCTGTACTCACCGCGCGACACCATGGAGCTCAACTGGCAT
Source organism: Etroplus canarensis (assembly GCA_015106775.1). Lineage (NCBI taxonomy): Eukaryota > Metazoa > Chordata > Actinopteri > Cichliformes > Cichlidae > Etroplus > Etroplus canarensis. The sequence goes on from VUQH01082694.1 coordinate 5,854, forward strand.
TTGTCACAGAATACCAGAATTGGTATGTCTGCTGCTGACATAGTGTGCTTTTCACAGATGAGAGCAGGTTCACCCTGAGCACATGTGGCAGACGTGAAATGTCTTGAGAAGCCATGGAGAATGTTATGTTGCCTGTAACGTTGTTCAGCATGACCAGTTTGGTGGTGGGTCAGTGATGGTCTGGGGTGGCATATCCATGGAGAGATGCACAGACCTCTACAGGTTAGACAAGGGCACTCTGACTGCCATTAGGTATCGGAATGAAATCCCTGTCAAAGCCTATGCTGGGGCAGTGGGTCCTGGGCTCCTCCTGGTGCACAACAATGCTCAACTTCATGTGGCAAGAGTATGCTGGCAGTTCCTGGAGAATGAAGGAATTGATAACAGTCACTCGCCTCCTATATCCAATAGAACACCTCTGGGACGTTATGTTTTGGTCCATCCAACGCCGCCAGTTTGCACCTCAGACTGTCCAGGAGTTCATTAATGCCCTGTTCCAGATCTGGGAGGAGATCCCCCAGGACCCCACCTCATTAGGAGCATGCCCTGACATTGTCAGACATGCATACAAGCATGTGGGGGCCATACAAACTACCATTTTAAGTACCATTTTGAGTTGCTGTAATGAAATTTTGGCAAAAGGGACTAGCCTGCCACATTGTTTTTTCACTTTGATTTTTGGGTTGTTTTTGAATTCAGCCCTCTGTAGGTTGATAATTTTCATTTCCATCAAACGATGTGACATCCTTTTGTTGCTAACACATTACCCAGTACATATCAGTATAGATATCCAGCATGATTTTTTTCCCTATTGAGATCTGATGTGTTTTCAAATTGTTCCTTTAATGTTTTTTGAGCAGTGTATATTCAATATGTATTTCTACAGTTTACTCTTTTTTTATCCTGCGAACATGGAGCTATTGATGACAGTATCTGTTATAGTGGTGATTGTACCCAGACATTGATGTATTTGTCAAAATCTGAATACCACCATGTTTCCCAATTTAAAAATTAATTAATAAAAAGATGGATTATATTCAGTGTCAGTAATGACAGTAAATAGAAAATTCAATGTTTAGCAAATTATTTAAAAATAACTCTTAATTTTTTTTAAAAAAAAGCATAAAGACAACACATCACATCACAGTGTTTCAAAACAGTTGCACAAAGGAAATATTTACCATGAGTCAGATCATCTGTTCTTTTACCAACAATATGTAAACTTTTGGTAACTTGTAAGACCAATAGTTGTGATTCTTAATTTATACAGGATTTTCATCTGTACAACAAAGGTGAAAGTTTCATCCTGCGGACAGATCACTTTAGCACCCAGAATGTTTTTATGCAGACCCATTTTGTTGAATCATTGCTAAATTGTCTTTGGCATTGTCTTGGCCTTTCCTGAAAAATATGTAATCTGGATAGCAGCATAAAACATGTTCAGGATATTTCATTTAGCATTACTTGTGCTATCCATACCTCCATACCATTACAGATACTGGCTCCTGACACCTTTTGTGCCAAGAACATGCCAGATGGCCCCTCTCTTCTTTTATCCAGAGGATGTAGCTTCCACAATTTTCATACAGAATTTTCAATTTTGGTTGGTCAGTCCACAAGATTTTGCCTCAATGGTAACTTTAAATTACCATGGGCCCAGAGAATGTAGTAGTGTATGTTTTTTCCTTTGCATAGTAGAGTTTTTTCTGGCCATTGTTGATACAGGAATTGTACATCCATCGATCAACATTACATTATCCTGTCTGTTCCCTCCTGTGGGTCTGAAGATCAAGGCCATTCAGTATTGGTTTTCAGCCTTGTTAGTTCTCAGCCTTTTTTACATACAGAGAATGCTCTGACTTCTCAACAGGTTTTAATGGTATTACTGTAAATTATTAAATCCTCAAATATTTTGAGGCTTACTTGGAAGAGTTGGAGGCTGGGGAAAGGGAGATCTGGGCATCTCTGTTTAGACTGCTGCCCCTATGACCCAAAACTGGATAAGCGTCAGAAAATGATTGGATGGATGAAAATATGAGAAATTTAATGCTGAGAAATATTATTCTTAAACTTCTGCCCATGCTTTCTCCCACAGAGTGGTGAAACACTCCTCTTTATTTCTGAAAGATGCTTTTTTAGTGTCTAGTCATGTTCCTAATTATCCACAGTAGTAGTGAGATGTTCCCTCAGATGCTTTTTCATATAAACTGTTCTAAGTTACTACAATATAAAGACACTGGGGGTAAGCTCATAGTTTGTGGTCCAGTAGTGGTAGATTATTGTCATGCAGAGTACACTGGTAATGAAATTTGAAGAGTCAATATGCTACTTATACACATGCTAATAAGATAGGAAAACGGGGCTGTAAAACAGATTCTGAATTATACATAATCATGTTGGTATTATTGTAATTATAATAGATACAGATATATCTATCACTAAGTTGTAAGATGTTTACTTCTTCTTTCTGCTTCTTCTTCGGCTGCTCCCATTAGGGGCCGCCACAGCAGATCATCTGCTTTCATCTCACCCTATCCCTTGCATCCTCTTCCCTCACACCAACCCTCTGCATGTCCTCCTTCACTACATTCATAAAATTTCTCTGTGGTCTTTTTCTTTTCCTCCTGCCTGGCAGCTGCATCTTCACCATCCTTGTCCCGTATATCAACTGTCCCTCCTCTGCATATGTCCAAACCATCTCAACTTTACTATGTCCCCAAATCAATCCAACTGAGCTGTCCCTCTGATGTATTCATTTCTAATCTTGTCCATCTTGGTCACTCTCAGCAGAAATCTCAACATCTTCATTTCTGCCACCTCCAGCTCCACCTCTTGTATTTTTGCCAGTACCACAGTTTCCAGACCATATATCATAGCAGGTCACACTAGTCTTGTAAACCTTCCCTTTCACTCTTGCTGCTATCCTTCTGTCACAAAGCAGCCCCGACGTCTGCCTCCACCCACTCCACCCTGCCTGCACTCTCTTCTTAGACTCTCTTTTGCACTGTCCATTGTTTTGGATGGTTGACCCCAGGTATTTAAACTCATCCACTTCTGCTACCTCTACTCCTTGCATCTTCACTATTCCACCTGCCTCCCTTTTATTCACACCATTGTATTTTGTCTTGCATCTACTGACTTTCATTCCTCTTCTCTCCAGTGCATACCTCCACCTCTCCAGGTTCTCTTCCATCTGCTTCCTGCTGTCACTACAGATCGCAATGTTGTCTGTGAACATCAGAGTCCATGGAGACTCCTGCCTGACCTCATCTGTCAACCTGTCCATCGCCATAGCTAAAAAGCAGGGCTTTAGAGTCAATCCTGATGCAAACCCACACTCCTTCTGCACACCTCACCACTTTCTCACTGTCCTTATCCTGCACCAGCTTCACATACTTTTCTGCCACTCCTGACTTCCTCATACAATTTCACAGATCCTTTCTTGGCACCCTATCATATGCTTTCTCAAGATCCACAAAGACACAGTGCAGCTCCTTCTGACCTTCTCTATACGTCATCATCAGCACTCTCAAAGCAAACATTGCATATGTAATATACTTTCTCGACAATAAGCCATACTACTGCTCACTGATCATCACCACTCTTCTTAACCTAGCTTCAACAACTCTTTCCCATGTAAGATGTTTACATTTATGAAAAATTAAATGAGAAAACAGTAATAGAAATGAAATAAGACATAAGAAAATCTTGTTTTTAAAATATTACTTGCACATTTAATTTGAACAATTTTTAAACAATTAATTGTGCATTTATATTTTTTTCATGAAATTTAATATAGTTATTATAAAAATGGCTTTAGTAATAGTTATATTTTGAAAAGTTTCATTTTTCTGTTAAGTTTATTATTATATTTACAAAAGTATTTTGCTTCCATATTAAAATAATACAGCTTTTTGTGAACTGAAAATTGTCCTTTACAGAAATTGACAAACCATTATCATGTATTTACCATTAAACATTTGTTTGATAGTATGTTTATTAGTAGCATACTAGCTCTTTATTTGTCATGGTCTTAAAAACAACACGTTATTGATTTATGCTGCACAGTCTTGTTCTAGAACTGCAGGGCATTTTCTAAGAGGTTTCCTTTAATAGTCTCCTAATTTTCCTTTACTGATTGTAAGGTAATTGTTGAACATGAATTACAATTATAATAATGATTTGCTCAGAATTGGACTAATGTAGTGATTATGCCACCAAAAATAATTGTTCTCTCTTCTAGCATGTAATAAATATAGTTTATTCATATATAGCAAAACACAAAACTAATCGTCTCCAAATAACTTAAACTGAGTCTAACTTAAAATATATTCATCCATTCTACATGAGCTCTTGCTCATTGCTAACCCAATGTGACACTCCCTAACCCACACAGATTCAGTATAATAAATACAAATATAACTCACTGTGTGAACCTTCACAAGAGTTCAGTTGTAGCCTTGAAGAAAGTTTGAAAAATGTCTTAAGGTTCATTACTGAAGGAGATGGTTATGCTTGTGTCTTTTTTTATTTCTGCCAGTGAATGGGAATAGAATTTGTTCACATCAATAGCCCTCCAGGTTTTCAAGGTGTAACCCATCGTTCAAGAATAGGGTCTGTTAATTGCAGTAGTTGTGTTCAATATTGATTTACTAAGTGTGAGGATGAGGTACCTTTAGAATGGTGAAAATGTTTGGGTTATAGCAAGACTTCATGTTAAAATGAAAAAAAGATATTCAGTGGTAGAAAGACTTCATACACTTGACACTCTTTAGAAATGCTTGCAGTTTTCTGTTTGTCACCTTGTTTATCCCTCACTCACCAGAACATATTAAGATCAAAATTCATATGCAATATTTAAGTTTCTATTAATATGAAGTGGAAACCTCATAGTTTGTGGCTCAGTAGTTCTACATTAAGTTTGGGGAGAATATGATTTTAATTCAAATTAAAAAGCCAATATACTACTTACAGTATATGTAGGCCAAATGTATACTTTATTTATCCCAGATTTGAGAAATTATATGAATAATTAATACATGTTTTAATAAATAACTCATTAACAGTGAATAAACGTACACAAATACCAGAATACATTACAAGTTTTGTGCTACCAGATGTGATGATGTGCTTATTGCCATGAGTTTATTTCACCATAATGGCTGGTTTATTTGTCTATTTTTTTCATCCTTGAGCATCAACACAGGTATTGCCTTAAAGAATCAAACAGATTAGTCAGTGCCCTGGTTAGTATTTACTGCTTACCAACAAAGAAACTACTAACAAAGACAGAGATGGCTATCCCACAGGTCATATTTTCTGTAGTCGTAACCAGAAGTTCCTCACTGATACACAACATGATTTGACTGATATGCTTTTACATTGTTTTCTTTTTTAAATAAAATAAAGTCAATTTTCAAATCATACTGAAAACCTGGTTCATAGGTCTGGTTCTTATTAAGCTAGTGTTTCTTCATAATAAGCAAGTGTGTCTTCAGTTAATGCACACTATATCTGATAAAAAATAAAATGTCATAATTTTTGTCAAGCCCAAATATATGATTCAACTAAACTTTAAGTCACTTAATTTGCTGTTTTTTTCTGAAAGCAGTCCAGTTCTACCTTCAATTCAGGTCTTTTTCATGTCACCTCTGTCTGATTGCAAGTGTGAAAAGCATTTATATGTGTCTCATAAATTATGTATTACTCGTCTTGCACATGCGTATACTGTACATGAATGTCTGGAGGATGTAAATGAGATTGCCGCTACCACTTGGGGTGTTTGAGGTGGAAACGTTTGCCATATCTTGATGGATGACTGAAATTACATCTAGATAAAGAAGGACAAACTTATTTTTTGTTTAGAATTAATTTAACATTTTAACATTAGACATTTTGTTTCTAGTAAGCATACCAAATTATAATTGGCTATCTGCCTACTGGGCAGAGGTCAAGAGCATTTTTCAGTGAAGGAATGGTTTTGGAGCTATTGTTTTACTGGTGCAAACTTCTCTGTCTTAGCCCCATCTCCCCATCATAGTCTTATCTCTCGATAGCATCTGTGTCCTTTATTTCCTGCATCTTATCTTTAGTGCCAGACACAAGGAATGGGAATCCAGAAAAGTGAGATAAAAGGAAAACAGGACTCACAGAATTTCATAGAGGTAAGAGGAAAGCTGGGTAATAGGCTGTGCATGCGAATGAGAAAAAAAAATTAAGTCTTTTCTGCATTTGCCATGAAGCTTAGTACTTACACATGATACAAAAAAAAAAAATTGGTTAGATTTTTGTCTGTGAGTCACACTGCATATAACAAAAATATACATTTGGCTTTTAGAATTATTATTGTTTAAGCCTTTTAGTAAAGAGTTCTACTCTACCCTTCATCTATATTCTTTCAAAACACAGTGAATCGTATATTGATTTTACAGAGTGTTACAAGAACACCATGACAGCCAAAAGACAAGCTCTGATGCCAATTAGTGTCCACATTGGCGCTTAATTGATTCAAGTTTCTGTACTTGTTTGTTAAGTTTTGATGGATAGCAAGCACTTTATATGATTCTGTCCAGTTTAAAAGTTGAAAGTCTCTGCCAGTCTCTTGAAGAGATCAACTGCTCAATGAGGTGCTAATGGACTCTCTGGTGGTAATTGCCTCTGGTCATAAAAGTAATAAACTGTGGAAGCTGTCAAAAGAGTTCTCTTCCCATCATTGCCAAGGTTTGCTCTAGAAGAGGAAGGAAACAAACAGAAACAAATCAGCAAGGGTGAACATTTTCATTTCAGCCCTCTGTGTTGGTTTGTAATCCTTTTGGGATTTCTAGTAACAGATTGGGTTCTAGTGCAATAGTCCCCATGTGATCCAATTATCAAAACCCTTTAGCTTTTAAACCCATCTGAGATATATCTCATGAGTATCTACTGCCACACAGCTGCAAGGCAACTGAAAAGAAGAATTGCAAGTACATAAATAACTGCAATTGTTCTCATTTCAGGTGCAACCACTTTCGTCACTACTGCCAGAACTGTGTCTGTGTAAATAGAACAACTCTGCTTTTCCAAAAAGACTTTTTGAGTGCACTGATAAAGTCATTATGCAGTACCTGTCCAGTTAGGCACAAATTAGAATATAATGGAACATACAGTACATTACTGCTCAAAAGTTTAGGTTATTACAAATATCCACGTTTGCAAAAGAAATGTTTTTTATTATAACATGAAATTGATCTCAAATGTTCTTACATGACTCGTCTCGTCTCGTCTCGTCGTCTACCGCTTGTCCGGGGATCCGGGTCACGGGGGCAGCAGTTCGAGAAGAGAAGCCCAGACTTTCCTCTCCCCAGCTACCTCCTCCAACTCTTCAGGGGGGACACCCAGGCGCTCCCAGGCCAGCTGGGAGACATAGTCTCTCCAGCGTGTCCTGGGTCTTCCCCGGGGTCTCCTCCCAGAGGGACGTGCCCGAAACACCTCCAGTGAGAGGCGTCCAGGGGGCATCCTGATCAGATGCCCGAACCACCTCAACTGG
>VUQH01082695.1:0-16825 GCA_015106775.1 Etroplus canarensis
GTTTGGACATGTTCAGAGGAGGGATAGTGGATATATTGGACAAAGGATGTTGAAGATGGAGCTGCGAGGCAGGGGGAGAAGAGGAAGACCACAGAGAAGATTCATGGATGTAGTAAAGGAGGACATGCAGAGGGTTGGTGTGAGGGAAGAGGATGCAAGGGATAGGATGAGATGGAGGCAGATGATCCGCTGTGGCGACCCCTAACGCGAACAGCCAAAAGAAGAAGAAGATGATTAGAGAGAAAACCCCCAACAATCTGATCATCCCTTATGAGCAGCACTTGGTGACAGTGGGAAGGAAGAACTTCCTTTTAACAGGAAAAGACCTTGGTTACAGAACCAGGCTCAGGGACTGGCAGCCATCTGCCTGGACTGGCTGAAGGTTGAGGGGAAAGAGAGGATAAAAAGGAGAACATAGAGAAGCAACAAAAACTGTGGGAGAAAGAAGACCAAATTTGATGTAGTCACATATAAATGCACTGCATTTTCCCATTCTGTCTTTTCTGTATTTCGTGTCTTGAAAAGGGAAGCATAATTTAGGAGTAGGAGGAAGGGGGGAGTCACCTGACTCACAGATATATGCCAAAGTGTCTAAACTCACCTGCTTTGTAAATCTGTGCTCACAGCGTCCATTGTAATTGGGAAATGGTGGTGTGAGATGGAACCATGTCTGGAGGGAGAAGAGTGTAAGACTCTGCCTGACAACTCTGGATGGATGTGCTCCTCTGGGAACAAAATCAAGACTACAAGGGTAAGAAGCCACACACACTTAAGTTCACCTACATCCATCTGCATGTGCACATATACTCTCGCAATACATAGAAGCAGTTCCACGTCTACAATGCATGCATGTGCTTGTCCTCTATGTACTGCTTGTGCATCTTTAGACATACACACCAAACTACACATACAAAACAGAACACTCACACTATGTCCATACACCATATGCCCAGGAGATTTCACTTCAAAATTTTACCTTTTTTCTTGAACTCCATCAAGGAAATCATGAGAAATACCAGGAAGGTATATTTGAATACTTGAGTTGAATGTTTAATCGCTTTTCTGTCAACTGCCTGCTTCTGCTTACACTGAGACCCATATTTTCAAACCTATATGCAAATAAATGTGCAGAAATTGCGCTGAATAAAAATTGATCTGAAAACTGTGCCCTCTCTATAACAAGGTTGGTTCTGCTCAGTGTAAGCAGCCTATCTAATGGCCTATACTTGTAAAGAAGAAATAAATGTAAAGCAGGCAGTAAACAAACAGGTGGGATGTGCCTCGGGCCACACTTGTCTCAGAGATAAAGTTGATGGTCGCTCTGCTTCTCCACTGCCTACTCAGCTTTGTATGCTGACTCCGACTGCAGCATGCAAAAATTATGCAGGGAGTTAAGTCCTCGAAGCCAGCAGTCCAGCATTGTGACAAGTTGATCACCTGATTTGTATTCACTTAATTGACCCCCTCTCTCCCTTCTAGTGCTTGGTGACAATGACTTTGAATAGAAGCAGAGACTTATGTGATGGTAGGGAAACAGGGAACAACTAGTGAAGGCTAGAAGTCATGGGGCTTCCCAAGGTTGTTCTGTGGATTTATATGCCAGCAGATAGACATAAAGCTTTCACTGGGGCCCCTCACAGTCACCGCAGGCTTAAAATTTTCAGAAAGAAGTTGACCGAATGGGTTCTTGCCAGCCTGTCAAGGTAAGGTGCAGTACTTGGTTTACTCTAAAGAATGCATCTCTAATTCTTAATTCAACCCACTGCATAATGTCAAAAAAGTAAATTTAAAAAGATGGTTGTCTTATGTAGCTTAGAGAAATATTTTTTTTTTCTCTTCAGATACATAAATTGAAGTAAATTTCTGCACACAAAAGGAGAAGCAATACTGTCACATGGCTTTGGTCTAATGTCAAAATCTTAAGAGAAGAGTGCAAAAAGGTCAGGCCTGCAGCTGCTTTTCTACCCAATACACACATGTCCTTTTTTCTTGACCCTCTCTTTGCAGAACACCCAGCCATACTCCCCTTTTTAGCTTCTGGAAGCAAAATGCAGAGGATGCGTCAACAGAAATTGAGCTGCATTCTTGCTTCTGTAAAGGTTAGTCTTTTCTTAAGCTGTTCTTTTATTTATTTATTTTTAGTTTTTGTTGTTTTCACGTCTCTCTCACATCACTGTATGCGTTTGAGTGCTGGGCAGTAGGAGTGGGACCAACTCATGTTCAGTGACTTCCCATTAACCCAAATACTCAGTGCGAAATAATCAAGTGTGTGTTTACATGCTGTGCATGATTAGGCAGGCGTGACACAAATACTGATCGCACCGCCACCCACTGTAAATATTTATCACCAAGCACAGGCAGCGCACACATAAATAATAAGCAAGTTGCTAAATTTTTTTGCAGAATCTGTGACACATGTATGAGTAGAATGTTTAGTGTACAGACGGGTTAACACACATGCATACAGCATACTATAGTAGTATATTCATGGAGTCATGTAGAAACACACACAGAGCTAGGTCCGCCTCTTAGCAGAACCCTGCTGTCTGCGATCAGTGTGTAATGGTAGGATCAGTCCTTCTTCCTTGCATTGCCTCCTTTGTTCCATGTCCTGTTTTTTGCTATTGGGCGCTGTGTGGGTTTGATTACAGTGCCTTGCACCGGTCTGCCAATCCCATTAGGCACTAATCTGTGACATGCTACTTGCTCCTTCATGTGTGTGTGTGCTCCTAGTTGTGTATGCACGCACATGTTTGATGTGTTCGATATGTCTGTGTTTGTATGGGCACACTCATGTGTGCACAACTGAGACTGGCAGGCAGACCTCTTCCCTTTTCGTTGTGTGGCTTCTTATCAGAGGCCACTTGATGTCCTGATCCCCCTCAGAGGGTCTTGTTGAAGCAGCTATCAGCACACAGCATAGCCCACAGGCTACATGAAAGGGCTTTTATCCTGCACTCTGCTCTCTTTTTTAATCAACATTCCTCATTCACCTGCCTCTCAGGCCAAATTGCCTCATTTGTATTTGTTCTCGTACAAGCCAGCAAACTTGCAACACAGCACTGTTTTTTTCCTAGTCATTTTATTTCACCTATAGGTTTTTATTTTGTTCTAAAACATGCTAGTGAAACACAATGAGACAGGCGTACGCACATGTTCAGCCACATACAGACTTCATCACCATCTTTCACAAAAACTGGCATTCAAAGTAAGAAGCAAAGCAAAGCCAGCACCTGACACCCATGTTTCTTCTTTTCTTTCTTTATGTCTTTCAGAGAGGGAGCCCTTCATTGCCTGTTCTGTATCAGCAGACAAGGCAGGCCCTTTTGTTTGTGGAAGTCACAGTGAGAGCGAGGCTGGGGAGCACCTTCCAAAACACTCGCCCACCATAGATCTGCATTACCCGCTCCACTGGCTAAATAGATCAATCCATTTCTGCTCCCTCTAAACAATTACACACCTTAAAAGAGACAGGCAGAATGAGAGAGGCTGTAATCTAAGCATCTTTTCTCTTATTCATTCCTCTTTCCTTTCAACGATAGAGAAAAAAATTATGTTCATTTGATAACCTTATTGTTAGTATACCGGGGTGAATATCAATATGTTGTCACTATCAAAGCAGGAATGTGATACATATCTAATATAAGCGTCATCAGACTCCCATGAATTTTAATGGCTTTTTCTACTAATTCCACACTGCAGCAAAAATTCTTAGTCATGGACAGTAGTTCTTTTCACTGTATAAAGATACAGCAATTCCACTATTGTGTGTGAAATTGTTGAGATTAGTGAGTGCAAAGTATTACATTTAAGTGAATCAGTCCTTTTTTACCACCATCTTTCACACTTTACAATGTGTTTCCTCTCCAGCTAGTCTGACGTGATTTACTTGCTGGTCGGTATGCCACACGTCCCTTATTAAAAGGAGCAGAGGGCACTTTTTCAAGCAAAATAACACACTGTGACAGAATGTAGCCCATCTGTGAGATAGCCTGAGAGCAAAAGTGACCTGCCAGCAGATGCTTCACCATCTAATTTGTCAAATCGGGAGACCGCACTCTGAAGTTGATCAAAATGAACTCCAAACGGCCAGTCCACATACAGTCCAACTTCACCCAGGAATGATTCGTTCCATCTCAGAGCTTGACAACCCTTCTCTTTCTTCTTCAGCCCTGTATAATGTCATCATGATGACAAACACACAAATTATACACAGATGCTAAGCAGTGCACTGTTTAAGATATACAATGAAGGAATTTGTTTAAAAGTATGAGACTCTAAGCTGACAGATGCAGTTCAAACTGTCAAAAGTGCCCAGATTGTCATCCTTATGACATATTTATCCACATGTACGGTGAAGGAGTTCATTCCAAGTGCTACTAATTAATTTATGCCCGCTTTCTTTTCTTTATCCATTGTCAGTGTCACATTAAATGGATCTTGATGTATTTTGTTGTCTGGAGTCTTCTGTTTTCAGAGGGTGCTGTTTAGTGTTATTTCAAGTGGTTTCTCAGCAGACATGATTGATTTGTTCAGCACTAAACAAGAAAGGGGAAAGGGTAGGCTGTGTTCGCACTAAATTCTTTTTTAAGGCAATTGTCCTTGGGTCTTTTTACTAACTGAAGTCTTAGTAAATTGCAATTTAATGCAGCCAGCAAATTAGAATGCAGACAAGTTGCAAGCAAAGATGGGATAAGCAGAAAATCCTTGAGCATTCCACTGCTACTGGCTGCACTGTTTGTTTGAAGAGGACAAAAAAGAACAGAGGACACTTTCAGTCACTCTCTCGTGCATGTGGGTTAAAATGACAACATTTACATACAGTACAACCCTTCCTACCCTGCTAACAAACCTCTGGTGGATTGCATTTCAGACTGAGACTAATCCTCAGTGGTGAAACCTGTTACTTCTGTTGTTCTAGGAGAGGTAATTCTGATATGTCACCAGACAATAGATGATACAAATGTAAATGCTGGACATACGAACCCAGAAAAAAACAGAGTTTGAAGATCATGGGCAAAATGAGCAAATCTGTACAGACAAAGATGTGGTGAAATTCTGAGAAGATATTGAGGGCACACAGAACAACGGCTGTGGTACAACTTTCAAAACAGTTAACAAGGTGAATAAATCAATGCTGCAGCTTCTGCTAGATGATTAAAATGACATCTTCACTCAAAAACATTCCTTAAAAAATTATCAGTGTGATTGCTTCCACTCACACTTCCTTTTTTCTGGAAATAATATCTGTATTTTAGAATAGAATTTATACACTTATCTTTACATAATCTGAAAAATTGTGCAGTTTATGTAAGTAATAGCAGAAGAAAAATGTCAATATGCTTCTAGATAAATTACAAACAAAACTAAACAAATGTTCAGCTAGCATTGTAAATAGTAACATATTTTCTTTATACTAATAAGCTTTCCAATTACAGATAATGTGTTAATATTAGGTATGACTTCATTAAGGAAACATGTTCCAATTTTTTTTAAATACTGTTAATGAGAAACTACCCTCATCTATCCCTGAGTAAGGGGCAGATGAATGTCTCCAGAATTGTTTCTTGACCTGTGGTTCTTACATTTGCATAGAATCCCCAGCAAAAATCTAATCTTTAAACACTAAAGATTCTGATAATTAACAACTGAGAACAAGCTCCCCCACTCTGATGGAAAAACAGCAGAGCTAGAGCCTCTGATGCTTGACTCTTGAAAATTGCTTAAATGAGCTAATTTTCATTCACAACTGGTGTCAACCCAAAGAAATTGAATTATAGCTCAAAAATGAAATAAATGACCTGCTATGTTGATTACTTTTGCCGTGCATTAAATAATTCTGTAAAATCAAGCCAGTGTGACATCGTGTTTTTTAGATACATTTTAATATTCATAAGACCTCTTCATTAATGAAATAGTACAGTATGGTGGATGAATACAAGTACACATTACTGCTTCAATAGAAAAAAACAAACAAAAGAGCTTCTAAAATCAAGTGGCTTGTTACTGGCATGCACACCTTAATGAAACTCTGAGCTGTCGCGTGCAGAAACCAATGCAGCTCTCGCCATAATCAAATCCTCATACCTGGCTACCACCTACCAAGCCTATTGGAAATTTATTGCCTGCATTTTTTTTTGTTTGGTTTTTTTATAAAACAGGGATTATGGGATTTCTAATTGGCCCTGCAGTGTGCAAGAATCCTGAGATTTCTTCACTGTAAATTCTTAAAGCAGTAAAATAACTCAGATGTGATGAAACTCTTTCATGCTTTTGTTGCAAAAATAAAAAGAGATCAAGGAACTCGACAACTGTAACTGTTGCAGACATCATGCACACAGTTTTTATTGAGCTTCACGATGCTGAAAAGCAGGACTTTCAATAGCAGTCTCAAGGCTGCACAGTGCAGCACTGAAAAGTGTCCAGGTCTGCAACTGGGGCTGAATAAGAGTCCCTGAACCAGAGTCACGGAGAGACAGCTCAGACTCCACAGCAGGGGCCCCAATCCCATTTAGCAAAGCCAAAGTTATTTTATCAGGTTGTTGGAAATTGGCTGGCTTAGTAAGAAGGTCCAAATGAAGGTGCTGGAGCAGCCTTAGGGGCTTGCTAAAACACTCTATGATAAAGTCAAAAATATGTTAAAATTATACCATGAAGCAGGCATACACAGCATGGAATACACCAGATTTCCTCTAAAAAAGGGTTTTGCTGATTTATCCTTGTACACCTATAAATGCCAAATACACTTCCATTTTCAGTGTGGTTTCCACACATACAAGCAATTTTCTGTAGCAGCATAAACCTGGAGGTGAGACGGGGCTGTACAAAGCCTCCACAGCTCAAAAGACTCCCCTCGTTTTCGGAAACACGCGAACGAAGCAATTCCTCAGGGTCTAATCCTCACACACTTGTATGCCTTTGTTCGATCTAAGCGTATGTGTGTTTTCTCTCCTCTTCTCTTCCTCCTCTGTGTTGCAGATTCATCCCAGGACCTAACAGAGAGTTCCCATTGCAGGGCTCAGCGCCAGGCTCTTCCCCTCATGTACTCTTTCTCTTCCCATCGAATGGACTAAAACTATTACATCCACGGCTACTGACTGGATTACCTGGGACCATAGAAAGGATATCCACCCAGATAAAACAGCTTTGCTCGCGTGGTGCCAAGGATTTGAAACCAGACTAATCCCCTGTTTGATCAATGAGCCCCATGCTGGTGACTCTCCTCTTCCACACAGCTGTGGCCAGTTTCCGACCTGCTCTTTCCTCACTCTTTTCCCCCTGCAAAACTGCAACAGCTTAGCAGGGGTTATTTAGAGGTTGTTAAATCATAATTTGAAGACATCCTCCCCACCTGCCTGAAGGTGAACTGGTTGACAAGCTTTCACAAACCCGAAAGTGCAGAACTGAGGGCACAACTGGGGAAATTACCTTGATATATTTTTATTTCTGTGTGGAAGGCATTTGTATTTGACTCACTACCTGAGATGGATGGCTTTATTGTGACTGCACAGAAGAGACTGCCAGTAACTTTGACCATTAGCAGCCTACTATGATTTAATGAACAATCTCTGAGAGGCTTCAGGGTCCAAACCCATGGCCTCACCGTCATCCTCCATGATGAATATTTTGACTTTTTTGGTGGGCATGCCCAGTGTAAATTCATGAGCACTTCTTTTCTTTGTATGTAAGATAATTTGTGTATATATACACATATATGAATACATTACATGTAAGATGACAGATCCAAGAAGCTGAAAAATATATTTACAGAGCTCAAGAGGCTGTTGTCACAATACAGTGTGTGTAGGACTGCTTTGCAGTGTATGCTTGCATTGGAAAAAGCCACAATGGAATCATAAAAATAAGTTCTGTCACTTTCGTCATTCAGCAATGTTGTTGGTCAATCCAGAAAATGCTTGTTGTTTCAGTAAAGCTGAGGAAAACACTGTATAGAACTGCCTCACAAAGAAAGCAGCAACACCAACTTGTGACCTTTCCACTCAGATACAGTAGGAACCGCATCAGAAAAACTCTGACCATAATAGGACAATTAGTTTCACTTTCTGCAGTGGAGAGTGGTCACTGGCAAGAGTGTCTGTAATGTAGGCTTCCTTTTCACACACCACGGAGATGATTTATTCAAAATGACAGAGAGAAAGTATTAGTTGCAAAGGAGAAACATAGTTATCCCCCAGTAGATATAAGTACATTACAGGACAGCCTTATGAGAAATAAAAATGGTTTTCTATACTGATATGCTGCCTCCCATGTCTCCATAAGGTGACTGATATTTTGAAAAATGTTCCTCTTATGAGTATTTGATATGTTGTAATATGTGGGTGGAAGATCTCGTCAGAGTTTCATTTATTTTATATGTTAACATTGTGAACAGAGTTTTTGCTTGAGTAAACAAGCAATCAACAACGGTACAAGACGAGTATGAAAATGACTTACGGGCACACACACACAAATACACACACACACATGCAGTAAACACAAACAGATCTGTGATGCTTCATTTATACAATTCCCTTGCTGGCAGAGTGTATTTATCAAAACAGAGCATTCAATTCATTCATGCAATTAGAATAAGGATTTCCAATATCAGGCCAGGCAAAATTCCAGATGATTTTCAATATCAACCTCCTCTCTCAGCAGATATTAGATTCGTTTCTTGTCCCAGTGGACGCACTGGTGTACATTCATCATTTAGGAATTTGGCTAGTTTCATGGAGCCTGGTGCCTCGCTGAGCAGTCACAGAAGGTATGAAAAAGACAGAGACATCAATCTCCCAGTGGTCTTGCCAGAATCATAAGGGAATATGGAAAGAGAGAGAGTCTGTGTTTTCCTCCTCAGTGGGTCATTTCCTTCTTTGTTTTCTCATGTTTATTAGGATTGGCTGTCCAGCAGTCTTACGGAGCTTGTGCTAAAGAAAATGACACAGTGGAGTAGTTTGTGCATATGCATGAAGTGTCTCTGGGTGCTTTTTTGCAGCTATAAATGAATACATGAGGGTATGTGTGCATTTGTCTTTTTAACCATGCCTCTGTGTGTATTTTAGACCCAGAGTCTGTGAGAAAGACATCCCGTGACGACGTACTGTGAAGATTATCCTCAAATTCAGTGCTCTTGTAGAAAATCAAGAGATTTCTCCCTCTCTACTTATGCAGTTCTAAGTGGATTTTTTGCTTAAAAGGTGCTTGGGGATCAGAAACGGAAGAGGTGCTTTTTCTTATTCTCTTTTATGCACTGCTTAGCTCTATCCAGAAATGATGGAGTCGTGCTGTGGTGGGAGGTCCTGCTCCATTTTAGACAAAGCAAAAAGGAACTCAGCATGAATAAATAAGCAGGACCAGGTCCTCCTCCCACACCGCAGGGCTCTACAATCTCAAAAGAGAGACATCCATCAAATCCTGTCGACCTCCCACTGAGACAGGGAGACAGCCATGACCACATCACGGTGGATGGCTAATCAACGCCTGACAGCAAGGACAAGCTTTTTCATACAGTCAAGATGTGTGCACAAGATGCTGGACAGTGTTGTTTATAAAACTTGCATTGATAACTTCCAAGGGTATCTCAAGTAAAACTCAACTTTTGCCCTGCATTGAAGGTAAATGCTTGATTGCTTTTAGGAGTTTTTAGAAGGAGTCTCCACTGCTCTCTTACAACACTTCAGTCTTCACACTTTATCACATTTATATTCTTTAATCATTGTGGATAGCAACCTATAATTTGTGGAAAGGGCACACTCCTTACCTGTGGGGGCTTTGTGGCCTATAATTATAGTCATTATGGCCATGAGTCACTCTGAATATCAGCTTTATAATGATCATTCACTAGAGCTGGACAACTAAGAGTGTTCTAAAATCATTAATGACAGTAAAACTTCCTCTCAATGATAGCTTTTTTCTGCAACTTCAGGCATTATTACTAGAAGCCCATTTTCTATGAAAGGTAATGATACAGTATCAGACAGTCTTGGAGTAGAATGAATCCTTTTAATCATTGGACTTAAGAAATAGGAACAGTGTTCACACTGTCACAGCTAACACATTAATCTGGACTTGTAGTGATGACAAAACCCAGAATTGATACAAATACAAATCTAAAAATGAATAACAGTTTAGAGACCTTATCAAATTCAAAACAGTAATCTACATAGTACATAGTGAAATACACTAGTTCCTTGCTGAAAACATCATTGTTTGTAACAAATGAGCACATACTCTGATGGGTATGCAATAAATCACTGTCTTAGTCCCATGACACTTTGCCATACCCACCAACCACCAATAGCCTTGTCAGCCAAATGACTTGCCTGTCTATGATTGTCAACAGCTGGCATAATGATAATTTATTTCCCTTCTCCTTTACAGTTCTTCACTTTATTCCCTCTCCTGTTTCAACACAAAATGCAGCAGACTAAAATCCGTCAAGTTCTACACAAATGGTCGAGTGTTGAGCATGACATTTCATGTCCCACAAGGGACACCAGTGTCGTCACAGAGCAGCCTCCCTTTCGAGATTTCACAGTTCACACTTTCCCATTAAACAGAGAGCATTTTTCATAACACTGAATCCACACAGCTGGACAGCTGTAAACACACAGTTTCTCAATTGTCTGCCACTTGTGAACAAATGGCCAAGACCTGGATTTGGAAAAGAGAAGAACTGGATATAGTGGGGAGTTAATGGATCATTCCAAGAAACAGAGTATAAGAATTGGTTACATGAGTGTAGCCTGAGCCCTGCACTGAAAAAACAAGTTCAACATGTCCAGGATTTGGTGATCAGGGGAAGCCATATGAAGGCAATTATCAACTGGAAAAATTAACCCAGGGTTTATCAATCCAGCTCCAAGTGTGTTTGGATTTTTAAAAAATGGATAGCGTGGCAGTGTCTAACCAATCAGAAGTGTGGATAAGTCTACTGGCAGAAGAGTGGCTGATTTTACAGAATAAGATGAAACCATGATATTGGAAAAATATGAAGAGGTTAAACACAGACAGGCTGAAATCAGCACAGCTGCTGCAGAAAAAACAGTGGTGCAAGTGTCTGCAACAGGCAAAACACTGTACAGTAGTATAATATTAAAAGCTCTGTATGAATATGTGAGCAATTCAAGCACTGGAAACGATCTATTGTATTAATAAAGTTCAGCCTACCTGAAGCCAGGAAAGCCAGCAAAAATGCTGACTGTGTGAGTTAGAGTATCACAGCTCTGTCTTTATGACAGAGGAGAATCTCACAGATTACAGACGTTACATTAACTTCATCTTTGGATGTGTGAGAGAGTTTTTATTCTTTTAGTTGCAGCCCTGTGGTGTTTAATGGTCTGGGTGTAAATAAAGAACAAACAAAACATTTAATATATGCAAATATGATTTAAACTATAAATAGTATAAGTAAAAATAGGTGTCCTGTTTTTATATATTAAGAACAATAAAATTTATGTAAACCTGTTTGCAGCCAACAGGAATAAATTCAATACATTTTCTCTAAGAATCTGTATTTATTACTGTTGTTCAAAGATAGTGATGCTATTAAAAGAACTCTAGACCCTCCTACAATGCACACAGAGGTCTGAGGGATCTTCCAGGATTAGTGACACTATTCTCCAGAGATCTGATTGGTCAGCAGGCAGTGATTTCATATCTGATATATCTGATATAGATCTTTAATCTGGAACTTAACCTGGTCAAGAGCAGGTTAGGTCTGGAGCATAAGTTACCCCGGAGATATACCCAGGTAAAAAGTGAACCACCTTCATATTTCTGAAAACCCAGCATTAACCCTGTACTTACCTGGATAAGCACAAATCCAGCTTCATTGTACAGGGCTCTGGGCTCTGCCTCCCTCTCTAATCTCACATTATACAAAATTGCATAATAATAAAGAAATATACAAAACAATTTTTTGTATATTTTGTAGATCTTTTCATGGAGGTACACAGTTGTCTGCTGTTGTCAGAATGGGACAGACAGCAGGATGAGGAGACACAGCACACCTAGTAGGTTTAAAAAGCACTATATTTTCAGATCTGAAAACCAGGGCATGTTTCTTGTTTGCTAATATGGGTTTTTGTTTGTTAGTTTATTTTTGTTTCCTTAGTTTTTGATAAACACTGACCAGAAAACAGAAACTCCACTGCAATACAAATCAGCACAACAAACACATTACAGGTGTTTTCTAGTGTTGCTTCAAATTACATAAAGTAAATTGTTTTTCATTGTTGTCTTTTTTTGTTTTGTTTTCTAAACTTATTTACTATTCTGGTTATGGAACAGTAAACAATATATAAAAAGTAGGTCTGTCAAACAAATACAATTTTAATCAGATTAATCACAGGGCTGCTATGGATTAATTAAGATTCATCTTCATTAATACCCATTCATTATTAATTCTAATTCATTTTGTAGGGGCAAAAAGACTCATGCCAGAAGATGATATATACATTTAACATGTCTTTAATTTAAACTAAAGAACAGATATGGTGTCCAGATTGCAAAATAAAACTGAAACATACAATTTGTCAGAGGTAGATTTACTGAGACCAGACGTTCCGTGAGGGTTGTTGGCACAAGCTGGGGGTCAAGCTCACCAAAGTACTTGCAGAGGACTCCCTGGCTAATGGATACTTTGTGTTGATGTGATACTTTCAGCTGAAAGCGCTTCAGTGAAACGAAAACTTCTTCCTGTAGAGTGTGC
The DNA here is from genome assembly GCA_015106775.1 of Etroplus canarensis. Classification (NCBI taxonomy): domain Eukaryota; kingdom Metazoa; phylum Chordata; class Actinopteri; order Cichliformes; family Cichlidae; genus Etroplus; species Etroplus canarensis. The sequence continues at coordinate 12,713 of VUQH01082695.1, forward strand.
ATGTCTTGTGTGATTGTTCTGTCTTGGGTTTTTTTTTTTCAATTCAAACTTCGTGTGTAGATGGCCAATATGATCCAGCTTGATTGAGTCAGCTCTGCCGCCAGATAGGGTTGGAGCACCAATGCGCACCAGTGAGTGGAATTGTGGGATTTTGAGCCATTGTGCACTGTGCATGTATTAATTGCATTAAAATTTTTAGTCAAATTAATCATGAAGATAAACTAATATGGATTAATGAGTTAATTTTAACAGCCCTAATAAAAAGGTTAATTATTTGTTAACTTATGTATGTATAAGATATCCTTGAGTGGCATTTTCTCACAAGCACTATTGGATTGAGATCTGGTGACAGTAGGGTGCACTGTATTCTTAAGGAATGCAGTGAACACATTTGTTATGTCCAACAAACCAGATTCAGATTATTCAAGCTTTGTGACATGGTGCATTATCGTGCTGGAAGTAGCCATCAGAACATGGGTACACTGTGGTGATAAAGGGACTGACATGGTCAGCAACAATACTCTGGTAGACAGTGGCATTTGAGTGATTGGTCCTCAGGAGGCCAAAGTTTGCAAAAGTCTGCCCACACCATGACACCACCAGCAACAGGCTGAACTGCTGAAATATTGACAGAAATTTGGATCCTACCATCTGAATGTCACAGCAGAAATCGAAACTCATCAGGGCAGGCAACGATTTTCTGATCTTCTATAGTATAATTTTGGTAAGCTGAAATGAACTGTAGTTTCAGTTTCCTGTTTTTAACTGACAATAATTTCACTCGGTGCAGTCGTTTGCTACTTTAGCCTATCTTTTTCAAGTTTTGATGTGTTCACAGATGCTCGTCTACATACCTCAGTTATAACAAGTGTTTATTTAAGATACCTTTGCCTTCTTGTCCACTTGAAGTAGTCTGGCCATTCTCCCTTGAAGTCTAGCATTAACAAGGGTATTTTCCCGCAGAGAACTGCCACTCACTGGATATTTTCTCTTTTACAGACCCTTCTCTCAAAACCCTGAAAGATGCTTTTTGCCTTCTAAACTTCAGGCAGCCATTATCTGCAAAGGATTTTCATCCAAGTATTAAAAACATCCCTTAACTCAAAAATTATTTTGGTTTGAATAATTACTTTCAACCTCTGAAAATGGGGAAGATGAGCAAAAATGGCCCTTAATTCTTTCAATACTTTTCGAGCACCTTGAATTAAAGCTGAAACTCTGCACTGCAATCACATCTTTATTCTTTGATTTAAAATACACTTTGTTGGTGTATAGATGCAAAATTACAAATAAAATTAATAAATAAAAATGTAATCATTTAAATAATTATGGACCTATCTATATTTGCATTAATGAGCAGTGTAACAGGTGTAACTAATAAAGTGGCCAATAAGTGTATATATAAATGGTTAATAATATCTACGGAAAAATTGACTGCACCGTTTTTAAGGAGAGGTTAGATATAATTCCATGTTGTTTGTCCAAGTTTGTATAGAGAGTTCACAACTGGCCTGGACCCCAGGCTGCCTGCCAGAGACAAAGCACTGTGCCGTCAGTCCAAACCTGCCCACACACACAGTATCTGCAGTGAACTTATCTAAAGTTTGGATGATGGAAAGGAAAACTAGAGCATTTGTCTTGCCCACACACTGCCTGAAAAGTTTTGCCATGTCATCAAGTTGATGCAATGTCTGTTTCTTTCTCACTATTTATTAAGTTACCTGAGTTTCACTAATCGATTGATTTTATTCTATAAATATGGATTCATTTCTAGTAAATAGTACTGTTGAATAACATCTTTAAGCTGAATCTTAAAATGCTAATTATGAGGGGTTCCATTGTGTTGCCCTAGTGATACACCATGACTTTTAGATGCACTGTATATTAGACAGAAAAATGCTATTAAGCAACACTCTAATAAATTCAGGCCCACCTCTTTGACACATAAGTTGTTAAGATTAATATTCATTCTTCATACACATCACTCTTCTCTGCATTATCATAGCTCAAGGACTTTGCACAAAACTGATTTTGAAAAGTCCCCTGTCCTTATAACATATCGCAGAACAGTAAGTGTGAAACCATAACCACAATAACACATAAAAACCTGTAAAAAGACTGATTTCTCTCCCATGACAGGTTCAAACTGAGAGGTCATGAAGCACAGTCTCAACAGAGTCTTTAGTCTGGGGTAATGGTGATTGTCTGATGGCTGCAGGATGGAACCAATTCCACTCTCAGCCAATGAGCTGCCTTTTACTCTGGTATGTAAATGAGAGGCACAAGGGCAAGCAGGGATTATGAAGGACACAGTCTTTGGGCCACAAGGAGACAGAGCCATCCTGGAGGGCCGAGCATGCCTCATTTAGATTCAATACAATCATTTCCCCCTGGCAGGTGAAGTACTTAGGTGCTGTACTTGCACTGAATACTGTGTCAGGAACACAAGTAGGCATTCCTTAAAAATACATACTCATGTGTAACTGGTAGTCCTTTGCAAATCTTATTAAAGCTATCAAACCAGAATTCAATGTGAATAATGTGCTATCTGGGCTATGAAAGCATAAATCATAGCAGCCTATGTTGTTCAGCAAATCACCATAACCTAGCAACAGACATACAAGCACACAAAGGGGATGAATACATTCCTTTACCTAAGCAGCCAGTATAGCAAACCTTGCTGCTAGATTGGAATGTTAAGATGAGCATGGTGCAGAAATCAATTTGGATGTTATTCCCATGACAGTGCCTGGGTATGACTAGCCAGGGTATTTTCTATCTTGTGTTACCTTTCCCACCTTGATTTTTCCCCAAGCTATCATCCCAAATAGAATGGTGTCTGTGTCTCAAGGCAACGGCCATTGATCCACATAGATAGTGAGATACTACTGCCTGTGTCACCAGCAAAAAACATTGTATTGGTCAGACTGCATCAATGACTGGAAATGGACAAAAAAGCCAGCTATACACACGCGGCTATGTTAATACTAAGTGCTACACATTTCAACTGTCCTGCAAAAGCTTCATTACTACACTGTGGCTTAATAACTCAATACATGACCTAATCCTTCTAACTATATAACAAAGGTTTTAAAGAGTGATTTCTTCTACATATCACAGGCAGAACAATGATGTGGCAGTGAACACTGTCGCGGTTCGAACCTTCCTAGGGCATGTGTGTGGAGTGTGCACATTTTCTCTCTGCTTGTGTGGGTTTCCTTTGGGTGCTCCAGTGTTCTCCTACAGTCGAAAGAGTGTTGCATTAATTGGTGATTATAAATTGGCCGTAGGTGAAAATGCAAGATACAAAGTGGTTAAAGATTCAGAAAGTGCTATGTGAATGTGACTTGCAGTTTAAAGTGCTTTGAGTCGTGGGGAACACCAGAAAAGCATTATATTAACGCAAGTCCATTTCCATTGACCACATCCATGACAACTGCAGAAAATCAGACAGACTTAACATGGCTACAATGCATAATAATTCATGCAAAGCATCCAAAGAGTACCCTCTTCACTTCTTGTCCCTCATGGATCTATTAGCAAGAAATAGCTGAGAGCCATCTGGATATGTGCAGCCTACTAAGACCTCTCTTTTTAAGTTCATATAGTTTCTTTTTCCAAGTGAGCTGCAACCACTTTCACACTTGAAGTTAGTTATATGTCAACTAATATTTTACACCAGAACTTGTCTACAATGCACTCCAGCTGTTTAAAGTTATGTACCATTCTGTATGAGCTTCTCTGTGAGCTGTCACAAAGTTAACTCCAGTTCTATCCTACCTTTGCTGGCAGACAGCAGATAGAAGACAAATAGCCCTGTGTATACATAATAACTGTAGATGACAAAAAGCTCTTATAATGAAAACTGACAAAGTCAATAGAGCCACTGAAGTAAAGAGGAAAGTTTTTTTTCTCCCTATCATATCTTAATCTAGAGACATTCAGGTTACACTTGACCAGTGTTGAGAAACAGCTGCATCTAATCTACTGTACAGATTTCCTGATATTTTAGAACCAATATAATTCAATTCAATTCAATTCAATTTTATTTATATAGCGCCAATTCACAACAAAAGTTGCCTCGAGGCGCTTCACACTGTAGGGTAAAGATAA
>VUQH01082696.1:0-18031 GCA_015106775.1 Etroplus canarensis
TCTGTACAGTTGCCCGTTGACATACAGTTTGTCCACAGCAATGACAGCTCGGGAACCTTCCTGGATGAACCTTTTCCGGATCGGGAACAGGACCTTGCGACGCTCCAGGATTTCCTTGGGAAACTGGTCGTTGACGCTGAAGTCCATTCCTCTCAGCTCCCGGCCACGACTCTTGACCAGCTCTTTGTGTTTATAATGCTCAAACTTTGCGACGATCGGTCGGGGTCTGTGTCCGTCAGGTCGTTTTCCTCCCAGGCGGTGAAAGCGATGAAAAGTGATGGATTTCACCATTTCCTCCGGGAGTTTCAGGTGGGTCTGAATACATTCTTTCACTGTGGTTTCGGGGTCCTCTTCAGCCTTCTCTGGGACACCTGCAAAGACTAAATTATCCCTCATACTGCGGGCCTGAAGATCGATGACGGTTTCTTTTATTTTTTTATTCTCTTCGGAGAGCCGGCTCACTCCCTCGGTGACCGCGTTTTCTGCAGCGAGTGTTTCCACCTGCTGCTGGCTAAACTCCACTGATTCACGCAAAGCCTGAAATTCTTTATGGAGGAGTTCCATAAGGGACAGACGTGCGTCGAAGGAGGACATCCTATTTTAGTACCATACCAGAAATTCAGTGAACTCTTTAGAATGACCCATTCTTCCTCAAATGCTTGTTAAGGCAGACTGCATGGCTAGGTGCTTGAATTCATACACTTGTGGTAATGAAATTCAATGAAACACCTGAATTCAATGATTAAGAGGTGTGGCAGTAGTCTGAATATTTAACTATTACTAAGCCGTAACACACTTTTAGTTAAATCTGCCATCTAAAGGGACTTCACAAAAGCAAGCAAGGATGACATGACAAGCATAATATTATTACTTTACAAATCTGGGAACCCAGAAGTTAAGTTTAAAATAATGTGGAGACTCTCACATTCATTCCAGTTCAGAAGAGGATCCACTACACAGAGACAACAGGGTCTGGCAGGTAGATAGATAAACAAGGAACTTTAATCTAGAATTTATAGATAACAAAACCCACTCTAGTGTGACAGAAAACTCAATAAACCAAGCAAATCCAAAAATCAACAGGAAAATGCAGAAAGCCAGCAGATAACAAGGAAGACTCAGAAACAGGAGATAAATGTGAAAGTGACTATATACGCCAGGGAGAGGGACAATACAGTCACATAAGGAAAATAAAAGGGCAAGTAAAAGAAAGAGACAAAAAACACGCAAGTAAACATACAAGCAATATCCACACAGATTCACACAGGGAAAACTCAGAAAGTGCTCAGAGAAGGAAAAGATTCAGGACCATAAGGGTAACACTAAAAATTAAAGCAACTACAAAAATTCAAGAAATAATAAAATGACAATCACTTTAAATATGAGCCGTGAAAATCCAGCAATTTAGGGATTTATTGATTATAATCCTCATGCAATGCTGGAAAACCAGATACGTTTTGAGGGAACGCACATATTCTATTTTTAGGTCAACAAGTCATGTTTGAAACCCCTGTTCTCCACTTACTTAAATCTGCATGGCTCACAACAACAATCATAAATCCAACCCCAGCCTGAAAAGACTAAATTCAAGTTGTCTGAGCTGTGACACTGCAAACACTCTGTGTGCTTGAAATAATCCCCACCGGAGAAAAACATACTTGACACAGTAACAGCAGGTAAGAAAACAAGCTCACCATTTTAGTGATTTTAGCCATTTCAGATGCACAAGATAACAGCATAATTCAGGTCTGCACTCAATTCAAGCCTCTCAGGCGTAAACCAAATCTCTGCAATCTCTTCTCACTCATCCAGTCTAGTCACACAAAACAAGAAAAATTAGAGGTTTTTCACCCAGTTGCTTGTGAGAATAAATGAAACAGCCTCTTGATTAAAACATTGTGACTACTCTGGGTTCACTTAGGTTAAGGTGTTTGTCTAGAATTATTTTTTTCTGCACATAGGAAGCACATTTATAATCCTACAGTATCTTCTAATTCAAAACCAGACTGCTAAAACACAAGTAATTACATTAATTTTACATCAGTCCTATAATTATATTATATTTTCAGAATGCTATCAGAAAAATGCTGGAAACACTGTAGGAAAAGAACCAAACATTTTAAAGGAAAAAGAATGACAATTTGTTTGAGATTCTGTTATAGGAAAGATAATTAACTTGCTTTAAGTATCTGTTTTACATAAATAATAGGGTAGATAATGTATAATGATTCATTGTTCTTTCAATTTATCATCGCAATTGCAAAATTTAAAGCTTTAAAGTCTCATAGCAAGAGCCATAAGCAGAATAACCGAACTCCTTCTCAACAGCACTTTGATTGGATTGTCATTAACACTGGACCCTCTGATCCCCAAACGGCTTTTCACTGATAGGATATTAAGACTCATGGATTTCTATGAAATTACGTCTGACACTGATTAGGAAGGTTATAATGCCCAAAAATGTCTTTACAGTCTAAAAGAAACAAGAAGAAAGACAAAGAGTGCTGTTTCTACATTTATGCACAATGAGTCACAGAATAAACTTACCTATATTGTATTGTTTCTGATGTGGTTGAAGCTCTTAGTTTGGTCATAAGGATTCTTACTATATTGAAGAGGAAAACAAAGTTTATCTAGAAGGAGAACATACAAACAAGTAATTACTTTTAAACCCTGTGCTAATGACTGACATTAAACAGTGAGGACAATTATTAGTTGTAAACAGACAGCTTAGTCAATGCTGAGCTGGTAGAGAAGAGGACAACACAAGTCAAAGCACATATTCATTCTTAATAAGACAGTGAGTCACAGAAATCAGAAGTGGTCATGGTAATACTACATGCTGGTAAGGGCTTAAGTGCATACACACATACACATAAAATCTATTTCTTATTTTCAGGATTCTTATGTTTGAAAATGTCTTAAGATTTTTCAAAATAAATTTCACTTCAGGACAGATTTCTTATGTTTATATAAAATGTGTGTTATAACTTTAGCAATGTGAAAGCCATGGCCATGAATTTCCAGTGCAATTTCATTGTTATAGCTCACCAAAAGCACAAGAATAACTGGTCCCTGGTAAATGTAGTCCATATATTTTCCAGGTTCTTTACCAAACCAACATCTACAAACAGAAATAAGAAAGAAAGTACCATTGAATTAAAGAAAACTTTCAAGAAATGTTTAAATTATATGACAGATTATTGGAGATGTGCTTACTGTTCATTTTCATAATATAACTTTCCTATGGCCCACGCCACAATTATAGGACATGGAATACCTAAAATAACAAAAGAGATTCAAGCAAGTAAAAAAAATTAACTAACAGTAGATGCAAAAAGCTTTTCCTTTTTGATGGCATTGAAGAAAGAAGGCCAGAATAATGAAGATGAATCAAACAAAGAATGCTTTTTCCTTGCTTTTGTTTTGTTACATGCAGAACCATGGGGAAAATAACAAGAAAACAAAGAAAACAAGGCTCTACTACAAAGAATAAAGTTAAAAAAGAATATGCCCCCATTTTTTCCTCTCCTTTCTAGATTAGAGTGTATCAGCAACAGTAACATAATTTCAAGCCTGTAAGGGGCTCATACAATACATCACTCATGAACCACAACTACCTTTCTATGTCCAGTAGCTAAAAATTGTAAATATGTTTGGAAAACTTATGTGATGTGGTGCTTTGTCAGAAAATAAAGTATTAAAAATAATATTTCAAATTACTCTCACAAAGATACACTCACTGGCCACTTCATTAGGTATACCTCGCTAGTAATAGGTTGATCCACCTTGCGAGTTTGGAACTGCCTTAATTCTTCATGACATAGATTCAACAAGGTGCTGGAAATATTTCTCAGAGATTCTGGTCCATATTACCATGACAGTATCATGCAGTTATGTCACGTTTGTCAGCTGCACATCCATTGCATGAATCTCCCGTTCCTCCACATCCCAAAGTTGCTTTACTAGATTGAGATCTGATGACTGTGTGGACATCATTTGAGTACAGTGAACTTACTGTCATGTTCAAGTAACCAGTTTGAGATGATTTGAGTTTTGTGACATGGCATGTTATCCTACTGGAAGAAGCCATCAAAAGATGGGCACACTGTGGTGATAAAGGAACAGGCGTGGTCAACAACAATACTCAGGTGGACTGTGGCACTTAAATAATACTCAGTTGGTACTAAGTGGACCAATGTGTGCCAAATATTCCCCACATCATTGCACTGCCACCACTAGCCTGAACTGTTGATACACAGCAGGATGGAGCTGAGCTTTTATGTTGTTTACTCCAAATTCTGACCCTGCCATCCAGTAATCAAGGCTCATTGGGCTAGGCAATGTTTTTTGAATCTTCTATTGTACAGTTTTGGTGAACCCATGCAAAACGTAGCCTCAGTTTGCTGCTGTTAGCTAACAGGAATGGCACCCAGTGTGGTCTTCTGCCTCTGTAGCCCATCAGCTTCAAGGTTCCTTGTGTTAAGACAGTCAGAGATGCTCTTCTGCAGAACTTGGTTGTAATGAATGGTTATTTGACTGACAACAGAAAACAGTCTGGCTATTCTCTTCTGACCTCTGGCATCACCAAGGCATTTTCACACAGAGAAGAGAATTTTTTCATTTTTTGGATTATTCTTTGTAAATCCTAGAGATGGTTGTGCAGGAAAATCCCAGTAGATCAGCAGTTTCTGAACTACTCAAACCAGGTTGCCTGGCACCAACAACCATGCCAAGTTCAAAGTCACTTAAAGGGCAAATGAAACAATTTTGACAAAAATCACAAAACGTCACTTTTCCAGTAGTATATAGTTTTAATTATCACGTGGTACATGCCTTCCGACCATATTTATTAGAAAACTAAGATAAAGCCAAAATATATTGGAGATTTCACACTTTTTACAGAATTTGCCGAGCTCAGTGCTGCCGCGCATATTCCCAAGCTTGTGCACCGTGAAACGTCAGAGGTGCCAGACTGGGTCACTCAGTCAGTCTTGTGGGTGTTGGTCACTGGTCCTTTATCCCTGAAATGGTGAGCTTTCTTGCCAACCAGGACGAATTAAATGAGCGTGAGGTGAACCTAAACATCCAGGTACTAGGTTATATGTTTGAACCGCGGGCTGACAACATGCATTTTACCCATGAGCCAAGCGCTAGCAGTTCCAACTCGGATGCGGACAGAGATCAGGAGGAACATGTCTCAGCCAGCAAATATTAATGCAGAGGCTGGTGATCAACCACACCACAACCTGGAGTGGTAAGAGATATTCTTCACACCATATATGAAATTAATTATGATAAATCTTTGACTACTGCAAGTTGTCAACAGCTGTCAGCAGTGCACTGCACCGCTTTACAAGTGCTAGACTTCTCTTTTTGGTTTTTCCATTCGTTGGGGTTGGATTGTTTGTCCAGCGTGGGATTTTTCATGAAACTGTCCATGAAGTGGACCTCGCATAACACTGAGTGCTTAGACTGCTTCCACAGGTCTCCTTTCTCCCAATATTTGTAATTCAGATAGATCGTGGTTTCTTTTCTGTATTCTCCAGTGGAAACTTGAACATTGCCAGGCCCATTCCTGTCGCATTTTTATAGTCTACCCATGATGCTCCAGACAAATTAGTCCATTTTACACAGAAGTTAATGAGCGGCGCTGAGCTGTGTGGCAACACTGATGTCATGGGGATGGAAATAGCCAAGTAGCGATTTGAAAGCAACAGTCGCTTCAGGACAGTACAAAACCTCAAAGTACTCATAATTAAAAACATATTTTGAATAAGTATGCAAACGTTTAGGGGCAAAATTGCACTGCTAATCCAATTATGTGTTTTCTCAAATCATTTCATTTGCCCTTTAAGTCACCTTTCTTCATTCTGATCTTTGAGTAGGTTGTCTTGACCACATCTACATGCATATGTGCATTGAGTTGCTATCATATGATTGGCTGAGTATATATTTACATTCAAAAGCAGATCAACAGGTGTACCTAATGAAGTGACTGATGAATATATGTCTCATATAATGCAAATGACTTGCACATGAATCTCATAATTATCACTTTTGACCACTTGCAAAGAAAGAAAGAAAGACAGAAAGAAAGAAAGAAAGAAAGAAAGAAAGAAAGAAAGAAAGAAAGAAAGAAAGAAAGAAAGAAAGAAAGAAAGAAAGAAAGAAAGAAAGAAAGAAAGAAAGAAAGAAAGAAAACTAAAACTAGTCACTGCTGAATGAAGACAGAATTTCAACAATATGTCAAATCAGCATGTCAGGTTTAAGGCCTGACAAAGAAAAACAGATGCTCTTGTGATTAAAATAAAAAAGAAACATTGCACTTAGCTTTCAACATCTCTGAAAAAGGCATACAGGACATATTAGATAGTATTTTACATATCTTGATGCAATACTATTTGTCTTAATGTGAATATAATCTTTATTCAGAGCATACGCTTATTTTATTAGCTTAAGACATTCTGGGATCAAAGGCTTTTTGTTATACGTTAAGATTAAAGTAAAAAAGTAAAGTCCTTTCGAATATCTCACTGCTAGCCAAAAGGAGTTTGGACCACAGTTCAAGGAAAGTCCACTGCTTTTCAATATGCAGTTGATTCGTTTCCGTTTTCCCCTGTGACTAATCTGACAAGCTAATTGTGTGAAACAGCTTCCAGGTAGCTTAACTAGTGCATAAATCAAATATGTTAAAAACACACAGAAAGCTAAATATGGCTAAGATTTTTAAAAACCTCAGCAAAGTGAATCAGATGCTCAAAAATCTGCTAAACTATCAGTAAAATCACTTTAAATGAGACACAGATAAGAACTGTTTTGATCCCAACTTATCAGGCCTGTGGTAGAGGAAACATTTTCATGTGCCCACTCCTTTCACCTAATAAATCTAATTAAAAATCTCTCAAAACTAATATCAGCAGCACAGTGAGACAGTGCTGCAATAAACCATATGTCATAATATTTGTGCTGCAGTTTATACAAAATATTTACTCTAACGTTAATGTACTTGTTTTTATTTTATTATGACTCAATAATGATGTCCATATGTCATTCAGCATCACCTATTTTGGTGATAAGACTTTATATATTTAATTTTGTGTTCACAAGGCTTGTTTTCATATGACCTAGTTTGAAGTAAAGCATCTCGTGTTTTTGTTTTTTGGTGCTGCTGAGCACACATTTTCTATTACATAAACAGTGCCAGAAAATGTCAGGCTGTTTCCGGGATGCATACAAGCAAAATATATTTTCCTGTCTGATGATGTTGGCTCTCTACACTGTGCAATATGCGAGCTTTATCAGTCAAGGTGAGCATAGATAATTTATATGGTCATGATGTGTCATCTGCAGTACACTTAAAGTCAAGGACATTGCATGCCGGTTTTTTATTTAATTAAAGTCTTATCTCGGATATGAACTGTGAAAGAATTTCCCTCCTCTTGACTGGAGAAGTGATTTTACTCTCAAGCACATGTTCTATTCAAAGCACAATGTTGTCACAATCTGGTTTTCAATTAAAACAACTAAGTAAAAATTTGGTTTGGAATATGTATATAGTTTGACAAACTTGTATTCGTATTGTCATTAAATTCAGGAATATATATGGTTTGTGTCATCCATACATCGAAACATGCACGAATATTTTCAATATATGTAAACATCTTTTATAATTAATGCTAATGTAATGTGAAAAACACTCATACATTCAATAAATCCAAAAAACAAATAAATATTGTCCAAATATGACATCAGTAGAGGTCATTTTCCAAATTCTCTGTTGTAAACTTTTAATATCCCAAAGAAATGTTTTCTAAATGTATCAGTTTGTTTTTAGAAAGATAGTTCAGTAAAACCAGCTATAAATATGTTTAATGGCAGTGGTTTTACCAACCAACTTAAATGTATTTAGTAAATAAATACAAATTTAGAATGTGTTGGCAGCAACACAATCAACAAAAATTTGTGACAGAGTTGTAACAAGATTGAAAAATTCACACAATATTCAAGTAACACTGGTTCAGAAACCTACCCATTAAGCAGGCTAACTGGGAGCAGGTAGGGTATTATGATTGGATATAAAAGTAGGATCCAACAAAGACTCAGTTGTAGCTCACACTTTCACTCAAAGTTTTGAGCGAATTGTTAGTCAGTTCAAAAGGTACATTTCTGAGTGCAAGATTGCAGAGAATTAGGTCTTTACAAAATTTACAGTGTATAACACTGTAAAAAGTTTCAGAGAATCTGGAGAGATCTCAGTGGGTAAAAGGCAAGGTTGGAACCCACTGATGAGTGCAAGTGATCTTCGAGCCCTTTGCCTAAGAAACCATCACACTACTGTGACAAATATAGCCTCTTGGGCTTGGAAAACTACTAGTACTTTGGAAAATTATTGTCACTTAACACAGTCCTCTGCTGCTTCCAGAAATGTAACTTGAAACCGTATAATGCAAGGAGGAAGCCATACATGGACTATATGCTGAAACACCACTGAGTTTTTGAGCTCACCTCAGATAGACTGAAAAATTGTGGAACTGTGTGCTATGATCAGATGATTTCACATTCCCAGTTGTTTGTAGAAAGAAAAAAACAGCACTTCTGATGGTATGAGGGTGCATCAGTGCTGACAGCATGGTTAAGTTGCATATATCTGGCTCTGAGGCACATGCTAGAATTTTAGAGAGACATACACTACCACCAAGGCAAGAACTCTTCCTGCAACATCTAAATTTATTTCAGGAGGACAATGCCAGACTACATCATAAATCAAGCAATGGACCACGGGCTGTTGAGCAGCTGAATTGTTATATCAAGCAAGAATGGACAAAATTTCCAATTGCAAAATTCCAACAATTTGTATCCTCAGTTCCAAAACATTTTTCTTTTAAGTGTTAATTTAAATGAAAGGTACTGTAACAAAATGGTAAACATGCCTCTGTCCCAACTTTTGTCAAGTGTGTTGTGGCCATCAAATTCTTTTTGTACATTTACAAAATGCAATTAAGTTGTTCAGTGCTTTAGTTCAAAGAAATAAAGTGAAAACCTTTTCTTTTAAATAATAGGTGTAAACTATGTTTCCTCTAAATCTTTAGAAAAGGCAACTTGCCACATGCAAGGAGGGGTTTCTTGTGTCAGAAAGCCCTGCACGTTTGAAGATCCAATCACTGCTGTTTCCAAGGCCAAGACTGTTTGCTGAAACAAAATCAATATTCTCAAGCTGTGATAATAGTAAATGCCAAATCCAGACTGTACCAGTCAATATTACAACAATAATCAAGCCAGGTCAACTGAAAGCATAATGTTTCTATTTTGTCTTTAAACAAAAAAATTATTAAACCTGATCTACATAAGCTTGGAAAGGACCAGCTTTTTTTGCTACTTACTGCTGTAATTATAATTCATGAATTTAACAAACTGAAACTTATATATTAAATCCTTTTCTATTTTCTGAATAAATTTTGTAAAACATGTTGGTTTAAGGGTATTACATGTGTTTTACAAAAAAGTTGCCTTGAGCTGAGTGCAGGGTGACAAATGCACTGATAACAATCATACTTACACCATCCGATAAAGAGGAAGACCCACTTTCTCAGCTTATCAGTTGAATAAGTCATCACAATAGCTGTGTGAAGGTAGCATCCTTCAACAAACATCCAGAAAAAATTTGTCACCACAAAGTAGTTGTATATTGTCGTAATTAAGCGACACCAAGGCTGAAAATGAAAAAGAATGATTGAAAATTAAAACAACAGTCGATTAAAAAAAAAAAAAAAAACTTTTAGAGGCTGTTGCCACCTTTAAGACTTTGTGATGGCATATATAAAGTACTTTATCTACATACTTTAAAGCACATAATATATCAGTACTGTTACCTCATTGCTCTCATGGATATTGTGGTCAATCAACTGAAGCAGAAACCACATAACATTTCTCAGTATGAAGGTGGTGATCAAGTTCCAGTGGATGATGTTTCGCAGACATCGTATGCTCCTAAAACCATAAGCCAAGTGGAGATAATATTAAGATGCATTTAAAACTAAAGTACAGCTTATTCTTTGTAACATTAGAATATAGATTTGAATATTGACAGAATATTTTGTACTTGGGGTAAGGCTCTTGTAATGGTTTGCTCGATTATTGGCTTTTACACTGGGGATCTATGTACTAGAAGTTGTATAATTGCAGACAGTCTGTGAAAACTGAGCCTTTTCAACCCAATCAATTTTTTCCAGCTGGCAGCTCCTGTCTCCATTCTACCTATCCTTCTACTGACAATTATCACTAAACTAGATCAATACAAAGGAAAACTTAATGATATTAATGTAAAACTGAAGCTTCAAAGAATCTAAAAATGCATGTATAATGTTAAAGTGTTAAAATCTGACAAAGTAATGATTCAGTGACAGGCACCTTAATAACTCTAAAAGATGTAGATATCGTTAGCATTAAAGAGCTGCTAAAAGTTAAAATGATTGGTATAAGTTTTAACAATGACTTTCCATGCATTCCCCAAAAGAGTCAAAAATAAACTTGCATATGGAGGAATAAATTTTTCTACGAAATCTAAGTTTTCTATATAATCTCAGAAGTCAATATCAACTATTTTGGTTTCCAAGCTAAAATGATCAGCATTTGCTTTCACAAGCTCATATTGATCTGACCTAAGTAGTCAAAGTATCTAAGGATGTTCAATGTTTTTCTATCTTGTCACAGCAGATGTAGTGAGTGGAAGTGGGTGTGTGTGTTTGCTTAAGCCAAGATATGAAAAGAGATCTTCAAAAAGAAGAGCTCAGAAATACACATTAGGCCGTTCTTTGCCCTAGTGCTGCAGTGCAGCTGAGCTGCAGTGTTCTATTAATTTGACATAAGCGAGTTAATGATAAGCAGTCTGAATATGACATGAATTTTACTGATTGTCTTCCATGAGGTCTCATGCATGCAGGACACATTTAAATATGCACTATTTTTATACTTGCCTTAAGCACAAGAAGAGAATGAAGGCCACAACAAGAGCTCCCACAGAGATACAATGGCCTAAGTAGTTGATGATAAGTGCTATTTTATAATGCATCGGATATTTTCTCTGGAAAGACAGCACATTATTTACTTCTTTAATGTTGGAGCTGGACAACAGAACAAAGAGAAAAGGTTAGTGATGTTTAAACACCAAAAGAACCTATCTAATGTATGGGCTTAAAAACAAGAGTGCCTTTCCCTGCATAGCTTTGATGTTAATACATGTTCAGTGTACCAGTGAACTAATGGATCGTCACGAGTAATTACATGCTTAGGTCGTGACAACAGCAGAGGAATCAAGAGGCAGTGGCATGCAGAGTGCATTTAAAGCCATGCTTTTACATTACTGATGCATATAATCGCTTATCTTTAATGAAGCAGTTAGTGAAATGTTCTATGCTTGAATGACATTTTTTTTTTAAAGAGTGTCATTTGCAAAAAATTATAGGGTGACCTGATGATTCCACATTGCTAGAGTAAATGTGTGTTTCTCTTTGGCTGCACTTAATTTATTTCTAAGATATTTTACTTAGTTTGAATTATCTCAAGCAAATTGCACTGTTTTTTTTTTAAATGCAGAACTTAAAATTACAAGAGAACAATAACAAGAAAATATTTTTTGTTACTAGGCTGTCTCAACATATTGTCAGCTACTTCTATGTCTATCTACAGTAGGCTTCATTGTACTGAAGTTTAACTATGATTTAAAAAAACAACTGTCATTGACATACTTCAGTCTTGTCTTAAAAATATCCTAGAATATAGAGCAAGACCCAAAAACACACAGAATCAGAGACACTGTACAAGATAATCAGGCCAAAACTTGCTCCATATAGTACATTGCTTACAGTTTGTCCTCGGGTTTTGTTTACAAAGACAAAAGTAAAATCAGAATCCGAATCCAAATCAGAATACTTTATTAAAACTGTATTAATGTACATGTAATCGGAAAACAAATGTTTAAAGTTTTGAACTGCACTACATCATAATACAAATACAGCAGAGTACAGTTCATTTTCATTGCTATATCTGATAAGAAATTTTTTGTGTGTCAATAATGTAATGATGAGCATTTATCTGAGGTAATTTACAGACTGAAAGACAGCAGGATTGCTCCTGCATAACCAACCTTCTCCTCCAAAATGGGCTCACAATTGGAGTAATTGCTCTTCAAAGCCCATGTCCCATTATCCATACATTCCCTGTAAGCGCTCCCTGCAAGAAGAGAGTAATGCGGTTGAGAAAACAATAAAAATGTGGCACTGTTGCATATGTTACTGTTGTAGAATACATGTTGAACTATAAAGACAAATACAGATAATATGCATTTATTTTTCAGGCACTATAGTCAGACAAGTCACTACTGGCATTAACCAGTCATTTATTCTTATAGTGAAGTGTTTTCCATGAAGGTAAGCTAAACCATCCTTGTAATTTCTTCACAGCTTAGTTCAAAGTTGAGCACTACTACTATCCATGTGATTCTCACCCAGAATACCAATTTAGCAATACAAATTTTTATTCATGGGAGGGAAATGCAAAGCCTCTTACTCTGTCAGTTTATTTGCATATCTCTTAAAACCCGCTTCCCATAATCAACTTTGAACTGAATTTTTCATTTTGAAGTTTCTCAGTGTGTATTCAGTGGGCTCTTTATCGCTTTCACACTAAAACATGTGCAGAGGCTGGGCCACGGCAGAATGTTTTTTCTTATATTTTGTTGTGACTGGCCAATCAAAGTAATCATTTTATCCACTCCTTTTGTCAAGGATAAATAAACATTCAGGAGCCATCTGTGTCTAATTTATATGGTTTACTAAATAATAATAATAATAATAACTATTATTATTATTATTATTATTATTGACATGAAATTATCCTGTGGGGTTGTATTATTTTCCTGAATACATGCATGTCTGAATGAATAAATGTGTTTATCTCAATATTTAGAAAGTTGTATAATACTTGTTTTTCCTGGGGATTATTGGTTCAGACAAATACTCAGCTGCAGCCTGTGACATGTATACTAACCCATCCTAATTCAAACATTTTTGCCAAGAACAAGACAGAATGTGAAGAAAATGTCCACTTCAGAAATGCCTACAGTGACTTTTGAAGCAGTGGTGGGAACAGAGTAATATCCTTTGCAATCAATTTAATATTATATAATGTGACACTTTGCTGTTTGACAGCAGAGAGCACATACAGTAAGTGCTTGTGGTAGCTTCACAAGACAAGGAGAAATAAGATTTAAAATGAGCTTGCTTTAAGCTCCTCACTTGGCTATATCATGACTGCAAAGTATTTTGTGCTATGCATAAGGGAAATCCTAATTTTCAGCCATTTGAGATGGATCTGCTTGTACAGACATAGTGGTAAATCAGTAAAATGAAGCAACTGAATAAGTGGTATAAGACACTGTGAATCAGTCAGTTTTGATATATTCTAAAGCTGTGCATAGTTTGAAAACTGCCTTGATGTGTTTATTAATGAGGTTCCAAGTGGCCTTCATGAATTTCCAATGCAGTTTCGCCACATGTCTGCAGGGTTTGAAATTTGAGTCAGATAAACTGGATGTTTTTTATTTGCTTGTTTGCCTGTTGTTTTAGTGGTTCAGGAGGTATAGAAGGGGCCATCTACCAATCAAAAAGTTAGTAGCTTGATTCCTGACTCCTCCAGGCTGTATGTCAGAGTGCCCTTGGGTAAGATACTGAACCCCAAATTGCCCCTTCATCATCCAGCAGTGTGTGTGAGATAGTCTGAAAGCGCTTATAAGGAATAGAAAAGAGCACTGCATGCAAATGGGCATATATGAATGTTACTTACAGTCTAAAAAGTGGTCTGAGTGCTCAAAGTACAGTAGAAGAGACATTGGTTAGCACATATATTTTTTGTGAACTGGCTCACATTCTGGTGTGTGTGTACTAAAGAAGCTTGGCCTGTGTATTGGTGCATGTGTGCCGGGCCAAGTTATGAAACACAACACCAAGCTTCTTGGTCATCCCATGATTTCACTGTATAGTTTCAGCACAACCACTTTACACATTACTTGCAGCATGTTGTCCACTTCACTTGCCCACCGTGATGGTACTCATGGGAGCAAATTGTAGCTCATTAAACTAACAAAGTAGAATTTTTTTTTGTTCAGTTTACTAAAATATGGAACATCAAAATATTTCTCCCCTCTGTGGCTACTGCTGGGCTCTATATTTAACAGGTTGTTAGCAACTAATAAAGAAATAAAATATGTATTTATCTGAATGTCTCATGATTATAAAAAAAAAATAACATTGGCAGGCTTCTCACTTACTTTGGGGAAACAAAGCTGAAAGTCAGTATGATAGCATCAACATGCTACTTGATACATTTCATGAAGTTATCAACAAAATTCCTAAAATTCCTTCAGGCATTTTAACTTTAATGTTTAATCTGTTAAAAATATATATTTTAAAAATAAGCAATACCTTTGTAGTCTAAGCTATTATTACAGTAGCAGCACAAAGCACTTTTTAGATACTTTCCAAATATCCCACTGTGTTTGTGAATCACAGAAACACAGGGAGGGGAGCAGGTTGTGGATTTGTCCCTGTGAGCTACACCACTGAGGCAGGACTAATTCAAAGCACTGGTGCAGGGAGAGCGCATTTCTGACAAACCATCTGTGCACTGGGTATGCTGAGGCTATTTTCTTCACATTATCCTTACAGGGTATTATATTCACACAGTTTTTTAAAAAAATTCTAAATGACTCATTCTGTGAGTTTGGGAGGAGGATTAAATGCTGCCATGTGAGGTGCTAACAGTGCTATAAGCAACCAAACACTGACCACACTTCGCTGGTGTAAAGACGCGCAAGAAGATGAAAGAAATGGGCAACTTCTAGCTGATATATGCTGTGCCAACACTGCCCACTTCAGCTAGTCACTCTGCCAAAATATGTTTTTTGGATGCACAAACATAGACATGCAAACATGCAACATATGACTGTTCAAGGGTTAGAAAATTGGATGCTTGTCTGTTTATATAAATGAGGACATTAGCTTTAATTTCCATACATTTTGTGTGGATTGGTTGTTCAAGCATAAATGGTAGCTCAGGTGGCAGTTATAAATCAGTGGAGATTGTTTGATCTTGACTGAAGTTGAATAAAAAAAAACAGAAATCTGCTATAGAAAAAACCAATCTCTCTATAGCACATCTAAACTTGACCTGTGTCTTTCATCTTTGTGTTGTGCTGTGTGCCTTGCTGTGTGCTGTGCTATAGCAATACCACATGTGAGACCTACAACAAACACAGATATTTCAGGTTGATTAAGACTTCATTATTTGTTTTCTTTTCTTTTTTGTAAGAATTTGATTGCTCTGCGATTATCCGAGGAGATTGGTCCTGAGGGAGGACTCAGACAATAAAGAAGAAAAAAAATCGACATGACTTTTGCTCTTCTCCAAAAGTTCAAGCTGCTCTTTATAGCTCATCAAAAATTATTCACTTGTTTCAGTTGTTTCGGGAAACAGTCAGTAAAACTGTAGCCTTATGTTTGGATAGGTCTCAAAATATAGTTGAAAGTTGAAGTTGAAAGGCTAAAATGTCTAAAAGCTCCAACACAAAAAAAGCAACAGTTACAAGCCAATGCACCTGAGCCGGTTGCAGCAGCTTTTACTTAAAGCCATATGAAATTTGATTTCATGAGCTAGGTAGATAAAATAAACTAGGCCATACAATAACATGGGAATCTCATAGCTCATTGCACTTTGATATATTATTCAGGCAGCAGGAACTGAAGGAATGTTACCATATTACAGACCTCTGCATCAGAGGACAAGTGAGGACATAAAGGTTTTGAGTCAAGAGAATGAAAAACAAATCATTATTTACTTGACAATTAGTTTTGCAAACATTTTATTTGGGCATCACAAATGCATGATTATTTTATCACTCATTTTGAAAAAGAAGAACATTTGGTGGGATATAAAAGTGATCTTGCTTGTTCTATTCCTTTGGCTTTGATATATTTTGAAAATTATTATGAGGTCTGTGACAGTGCAATGTTAACCTTGACTTACATCAAAGAGTACATGTGAATAAGCCATTTCTTTATGTTTTTTTGCATCTAAGCTTTGTGATTTATGTACTCTTAACAGTGATATGACACATTACTCTAAAATGTGCTAATCATTCTGTTATGTAGTTAACACACACATGCATATGTGTATGTGTGCATAATTTTATTCAGTTAATTATGTTTTTGTTAAACACATGAAGTTAGGTCCATATGTATTTTTGTTTTAGACACAATTTTGACGGAATTTTTTTAATTATGCCTCTGTACAGTAACAAAGTGGATTCTAAACAATCAAGATGTGTCTGAAGTGCAATGAAGTGATTTTAATGGCTTTAACATGTATGACTTATGAAGTATTACATTAACTGACTGGGAACTATTTTTATACATAGCCCCCCAGTTTCAGAGGCTCAGAAGTAATGGGACAATTAACTGACAAGTGGTTTTATGGCCAGATGAGGCCTGTTCCTTCAATACGCCATGAAAAATCTGATGAAAGAGCTGGGATTGATTCCAAGTGTTTGTGGCCATTCACTAGAACTCTCAATATGAGGTCCAAAGAAATGTCAGTACAAATGAGGGTTTCCATTAGGCTGAAAAGTCCAAATAAACCTATCAGAGAGGCTTTAGGAGTGGCCAAACCAACAATCTGGCACTTTCTTATAAAATACTTGTGGGCCTAACTGTACATACTTATGGCTCTTGCTTATTGAGAGTGTTATTTCATATTAATTTATCATAACCTGGATGCACTCATTGCTTTCCCCAGCATTGTTTTCTCCTCCCTCCTTTTGTCTCTTGTTTTTTCTCTCTCTCTCTGCTGTGTTGCATCTGTGTTTGGAAGTGGCACCTTCCATCTCCCACTCTCCTGGCTCCACTCCAATCAGTGTGAACACCTGTGGTTCAACAGCTCAATTTTATCCAGTATGCTGTCTTCTCCAGTCATTGCTCGCTATAGCTTTCTGACTGCTGCTGGGGTAGTTTTTCTAAGGCATTGCATTCTGCTCAGTTTAGTTTTCTCCTTATGTCTTTTGCTTTAAATCAGTTCAATTCTCTCTTGTTTAGACCTGCTAACTCATTTCCTGCTTGCCCAGCTAAGCTTCCACTCATCAGTTCATCTACAGCAACAGAGGACTGTGGCTGAGTCACCGGCCTACCCACTCTCAGTCTTACCACCACACCACACAGTCCCTGCCCTGCCATCAGCCCTCTGTCTGTCTGTCTGTCTGCCTTCTAAGCCTGTACACTCCATTTCCAAAGAACTATCTCATATACAGCCTACTACTTTAGTATTCACAGTAAAAGCCTTTTTTGAATCATTGCCAACCTGAATATGTTTGTCCTGCTTTTTGGGGTCCAGAAATTTTTATCATCTTAGTAGTTGCCATAAGTTATCACTGGATCAGTAGGGTTCTTTCTCTGATATTTCAGGGTTTTACTTTACAATATAAAGCCCCCCCAGGATGACAGCTGTAAATTGGTGCTATATAAATAAAACTAAATTGAAATTTAAGCTTTATTTCTATATCTATACACACCTATTTGTCTGAAGCTATTTTTTAACAGTATCTGGTTGATTCCATTTTTGGGCCAGAATCACATCTTCTTCTTTTGTGTGTCAGTGACTGACCCAGACCTTTCTTTCTTGCAAATGAGTCCTTTTCAAAAGGGCATGTTTTTTTCTTTTGGTCACATTACCCACAAGGACCTGCTCCACATGGCACATCAGCCCTTTTTGTGAATGAAGAAGAAACCACTTCTTCTGCAGTTTATATATTTAATATACAATCTATCTATCTATCTATCTATCTATCTATCTATCTATCTATCTATCTATATATATCTATATATATATATATATATATATATATATATATATATATATATATATATATATATATATATATATATATATATTCCCTCTCGCCCTTGCGGGCGGTCTATCCTTCAAG
>VUQH01082699.1:0-16513 GCA_015106775.1 Etroplus canarensis
TCTATAAGTTATTAAGGAAAATGTAAAAAATGTTACAATTTCTCTGATCTTCCATGCTTTTCACCCCATCTCTGTATTACTGCAAGTGCAGGGTTGATTTAAAAAAGATCAATAAGTACAATCTCTATTAATATTTACTAAATTTATTACTCCATTTGTGCAACACGGTGGACAAAGGACATTTTTCATAAAAACTATTAGTCACTAGAGGGCCTATATTACAGCAAGTATTGTGAAGCCTACTATTTCAGTTTTCACCACTGTGTACTAAAACCTAACACATCTTGTTACTTACAAGATATGTGTTGGGTTAATTTTAACTTTAACAACTGATAGTGCTATATGCATTATACCTCACTTTCAACTAGTTTCATTAAATCATGTACACTGAGGCACAAAAAATCCCAAAAACCTAAAAGAAAAATATTTTCAGCTTTCAGAAACACAAATAAAATCTACTCCAGTACATTCATAATTTACCTCGTGGAGGCAAAGAAGAGTCATAAAAAATAGGACAGTGTTTGTGCCCCTAAAAAAGGAAGGTATTAAAAGATAAAGTAAGAAGAAAGGGTTGCTTTGCAAGATTCTAATATATTTATTGGATTTTACTAAATTCTTCTGTCATATTCTTTACATAATCATGTCAAGTCAAGAAGCCTCTTTATTGTCATTTCAAGCATGTAAAATCCTGGTGAGAAATGAAACTATATTACAAATATAGGAATGTAAAAAGTGTTGAAATACAAATATTAAATATTTCAGGACTAAATATTTGAAAATAATTTACATGTTCACGGTGTTACATTTACAGGGGATGTGGAAAAGTCTTTGAGTGTTTGTTAGTGTGTGTCTTGGTGTTTCCAGTCCAATTCCGGAGTACTGAGCTGTCTGATGGATTTTGGGAAGGAGTTGTTGGACAGTCTGGCAGTGAGGGCCCAAATGCTTCGGTATCTCTTACCAGTTGGCAGGAGGGTGAAAAGTTTGTGTGAGGGGCTTGTGGGGTTAGCCACAATGCTGGTAGCTTTACGGATGCAGTGTGTGTGATAAATGTCTGCGATGAAGGGAAAAGAGACTATAATGATCTTTTCACTATCTGTCCTGTCCTATATCTGTCCTGTGATCAGATATAGTACAGTTATCATACCAGACAATGATACAGCTGCTCAGGATGCTCTCAATAGTCCCTCTGTAAAATATTGTGAGAACGGGTGGTTGGAGATGGGCTTTCCTCAGCCTTTGCAGAAAGTAGAGATGCTGCTGGGCTTTATTGGCCGTGGAGCTGGTGGTGAGAGTCCAGGAGAGATTCTCCTCCAAGTGAACAGCAAGGTATTTGGTGGTATTGATGATTTCCACAGAGGATCTGCTGATGTTCATTGGACACTCCCTGATCTCCTGAAGTCAAACTCATCTCCTTCATTTTGTCCACATTCAGAGACAGATTGCTGATTTCCCACCAGCCTGTTAGTTGCTGCACCTCCTCTTTGTATGCTGGCATTTTGTTGATGAGACCCACTACAGTCATGTCATCAGCAAACTTGATTATGTGGTTTGAGCTGCGCATTGCTTCACAGCCATGAGTCAGCAGTGAAGGGCAGTGGACTGAGCACACTGCCCTGGAGGGCCGCAGTGCTCTGTGTGGTGGTGCTGGACTGACTGAGGTCTTCCAGTCAGGAAATCCAGAGGGAGATGTATAGACCCAGCAGGTACAGTTCTTCAACCAGGTGCTGAGGAATGTGTCTTAAATTCTGACCTATTATGTTCCCTGAACAAATGTGAACCAAGTGCAGAAGTCCTTATCAGGACTTGCGATCTTGCCTGTTTAGAAGAACAACATAGTGACTGACCTAAGATCATTTAGTCATTTCATATAAAGAGTTTTATCATGTTCCTACCTATATCTGGACAGGGCGTGACAGTGTTGTGTTCCGTGCTGTAAGTCATAAACCAAAGTCGAAATGGATAAGATTATTCAAATCACAGGAATAATATAAGACACTTGTCATCAGTATCTAGGCTTAATCACTTTATATGTGCATGTGAATGACAAAGTTTTCCACATCGACTGGTATGCGCCTTGTAATCTGTAATCTCTAAGAATATGTCTCTCTTAATCCAACGCCTGTTATATTTAATTTAAATAGAAGAAATCGTTTTTTTGTTTTTTGCTTTACAGCAACATTTTATACTTTGCCTCACTGTGTACCTGTATTAGTATTAGATTTAATTGAGACATTCTTGCTGCCCACAGCATCAACTTCAGTGATCCTTTAAGTCAGTGGTTCTAAAACTGTGTGGTAGGCCCCACTGGTGGGGCATGGAGCCACTGCAGGTGGGGCGTGGATAACTAGGTAAAAGAGATTAAGTGAAACTAAGTCGATTAGATATGAAAAAAAAAACTACTTTGAGATTTGGATGCCAAGGATGTCAAAGATCACATTATGTAAACACCAGTGGTGATGTCCAGAAGACTAATAGTAGATCTATGTTATTAGGGATGGTGTGTACTCAAAAAGTCACAAGTTCCTAATAATTTATTTAAATTTAATGAACCAGAGATCAAGTAAAACAAATGGAGCATAATAATAATAAGTAAGCTTCTTGAAGAAGTTTGCTTTCAGGACTTTCTGCCAAAAAAAAGTTTTTTGCAAAGCTTTGTTTTCTTTTTTATTATTTTCAGTTTTAAATTCCTGTTTGTTTAATTCAGGTTTAAAATACACCCTTTCGAACACATTAAACACATCCTACAGAGCCTGTCTTGGAAAAAGCTATTAAGACAAACTTCTTCATTTTCTGCTAACATGCTCACATTTTGATCAAAACAGGCCCGGTTGCGTCAGGAAGGTCATCCAGTGTAAAACATCTGCCAAATTACCAGTGTGGATTAAGCTGCTGTGGCGACCCCTTGGTGGAGAATACAAGGGAACAGCCGAAAGATACAGTATAATGTCTGATATTATGATGAATAAGATATAGGCTGTTTATCTGTTATAAAAGCTTGTTTTATAACAGGTATCCTTTTTCTTTTATCCAAAGAGGTTTGCTAAAATATATACTCTCACACATGCCACTTCATTAGGTATACCTGTACAGCTGACTGCAAACATCTAATCAGTCAATCACACGGCAGCAATTCTATGCTTTTAGGCTTGCAGACATGGTCTAGAAGACCTGCTGAATTTCAAACTGAGCATCAGAATGGGGAAGTGAGGTGATTTAAGTGACTATTAATGTGGCATGATTCTTGGCACCAGATGGGCAGGTCTAATTATTTCAGAAACTATTGATCTGCTTGAAGTTCTCCCCTCAACCATCACTAGGGATTGCAGGGCATGGATGGAAAAAGAAAAAATATCCAGTGAGCGGCAGTTCTCTTGGCAAAAATGCCTTGTTGATTGCAGAAGTCAGAGGAGAATGGCCGGACTGCTTGAAGCTGATGGGAAAGCAACAGTAACTCAAATAACCACTTATTACAACCAAGGTATGCAGAAGAGCGCCTCTCAACACAGAACACATGGAACCTTGAAGTAGATGGGCTACAGCAGCAGAAGACCACATCAGGTGCCACTCCGTTCAACTAAGAGCAGAAAATAGACTGTAATTTACACAGGCTCACCAAACTCAGAAAATAGAAGATTGGAAAAATGTTTCCTGATCTGATAGCTCTTGATTTCTGCTGTGACATTTGGATGGTAGGCTCAGAACTTGGTGTAAACAACACAAAAGCATGGATCCATCCTGCCTTGTGTCAAAGGTTCAGTCTGCTGCTGGTGGTGTAATGGTGTGGGGCATTGTAAAAAAAACTACAGCCTATGTATTTTGTTGCTGTCCATGCTTGCATGACCACAGTGTATCAGTCTTCTGATGGGAGATTTCAGCAGGATAACACACCATGTCACAAAGCTCAAATCATCTCACACTTGTTTCTTAAATGACAATGAGTTCACTGTACTCAGATGGCCTCCACACTCAACACATCTCAATCTAATAGAATGCCTTTGGGATGTGGTGGAATGGGAAATTCTGATCATGGATGTACAGCTGATAAATCTGCAGCAACTGCATGGTGCTGTCATGTTAATATGAGCCCAAATCTCTGAGGAATAGTTCGAGCACCTTGTTGAAGTTATACCATGATGAATTAAGGCAATTCTGAAGGCAAAAGGGGTTCCAGCAAGGTATTACTGTAGTAAAGCATACACAATTAAGTGGCCAGAGAGTGTATATGAGGTATTTTTCTTGGAACATATGGAACTGAACATTTGTCCTTGTTCTTATTTTCATGTGTAACCCCATTCCAAACACTTAATTTCCTGGCATTTGTTTTCAGTCACAGTGAAGATATGTAGTTTCTGTGCTTTTGTTTTGAGAATAATACCTGATTATGAACGAAGCCAGTGAGTACAAGAGAACATAATCCTTTGTGTGATGCCCTTTAATGAGGAGGGCACGTTGGACAGGGTGGTGAGGCTTTACTTGGAAGAGCTCATTAGTGCATGGATCTGTAGTTTCTGAACAAGACATGGAACCACTGATTGGTTCTGATGAGAGGGGTGTTAGAAAGCTGGTCACATTGGTTTTCCAAACATAGGCAAACAGAATAGTGTTGTTGCCATGGCAGCAGAAGCACTCATTCAGACAAAAGGCCGTTTCAGATCTTTGTGGGGTTCTGGTTTGGACACTTGTGACCCAGTATGGCCATGTATTCTGTGTGTTCTGTGTGTGTGTTCTGGAGAGGAGCTTGTTTCTCAATTGTGAAGCCATTTGTGAGAGCAGCTTCAAGTTTGTGAAGTTGATCTAATCAAGTTTTTCTAATAGTTTTTCTAATCAAGAAACAGTTTTTATTTTTTATGTAACCAACAAACAAGGAAGAGGAGTTAGGTGCTCTCTCATTTGCTGTGCATCACTTGTGTGTTAATCATTTATATTTACTGCTTTAAGAAGATAATCACTAGGAGAAACACGAGTCAAAGGTCTTATCCGGACATCAGTAGAGGAGAAGCCCTCCGTGAATGTCATCTGGTAAGTATGACTGCAGCATTTTTATTTCACCCTTTTAGAGTATTAGTATGTTGATTTTAGTTGCAATATGATACTGTGGCCATCAAAAAAGGCAAAAGCAGTTTATCTCATTGTCAAGTTAAATATTTTGATATTATGGTTGGAAATTCTCTTTATGCTGATGTAGTAAATAGCTTGTGCTACGTTTTCTAATTATAACACATGCTTTTAAAAGTTGCCAAATAAAATAGATAAATTTTTCAGGCACTACCAAAGTTATTCTTCCTCTGAAGATACAATTAAAAAAGCTTTTTTTCTCTTATTCGCTACAAGTAATTGATGCTTGTCCCACTTGAAACCTAAAATAAGATAATCTCTTTCGCGATCTTTTTCATTACAATTTCGAAACAAGTGTTAAAACCCTTCAAAAGCTTGAAAGCCCGACATTGAGCCTTACATACTCATACAAGGAGGTGTTTGTACAAACTTTTAAAAATCAAAATCAAAACTGCATAAAATAAATTAAATTTAATATTAAGAGTAATTATTGAATGGGTGAAAATACACTAAATTATTTTGTCCCTTAAATTTATTTCTAGTAAAGTTACTTAAAACTGAATATAAAGTTCTAAAATAGAGTTTTAGGGTATCAAAAGAAGGGTTTCTGTTCTTTAGTTAATGTAAGTGGACAAAAAATTTTAAATGTATAAGGTCTTATTTAACTGAAACTCACGAATGGCTGCTGTTCTCTCTCAGTAAACGAAACTTTACAGGTGTTTTCACCGCATGTGCTATTCCTAAATTGGGTGTGGCTGAAAGTGCAATTTGCTGTTAAATTTTAACCCACTGAAACCAGAAGAAGAACTGCTTTCTGCCTATCATTCAGCCTGTTATTTCCATTCATGTTTACTGTTCAGTTACAAAACTGAATATCTGCTCGCTGAACAACTTGTAAAGAAGCTTATGCTCTTGTTGCTTGATGATTAACTTGCTTTATTAATAAATGAAAATTACACACACACACACACACACACACACACACACACACACATATATTTAATATACAGCAGTGACTTAGATTGAAGAATTTATGGTTAATGAATTTATAACTGAATTTTTCTTTTCATTTCTAGATATGGACGGGCTAATAGGAAGTATACTATTATTGTGCCTTATCAGCTTAACTACTGGTGTGTATTCAGTCGATGTATTTATTATTTTATTACTTTGTCTTTAGCTCAACGCTTAACATTTAAATACTGTTTCTACAGCAAACAGCAGTCCTACAATCAACCAATTTCTTTACAATCTTTGTGAAGACACCCCTGAAGGTATGTTTATTCTTTATGTATTTATTTATTTTTGCATAATTGTGACTCAGTGTCTTTTTGGCTTACATTTTAAATGTTCCAATTGTGTTCTTTTTATAGGTTCCTTTGCATTCAAAATAGCTGCGACAGATGCAGACGGTGACCCACTGACTTTCACACTCACTGGGGCCAGTGCTATATACTTCACAGTTCAAAGTTCCACGGGAGATGTAACAGTTGCAAGGCGTCTTGATTATGAGGTATGGTATGGTAGAAGTGCAACAGAGACCCTTTATTGAAAACAACTTCAGTTTGGTTAGATGTGCTTACTTATATGTTCTATTGAATGTCTATTCCAGACTACTCCTTTATTGCAACTTACTGTTATTGTCTCTGATGAAAGAAACCCACCAGTAAGTGACATTTAAGTTAGTAAAAATCATCTATGTTAAATTGCTTAGTTCATTATATTAACAGAGTGTATCATGTTTTTTAGGTAACTGGAGATTTAAATATAGTATTAGGGGATGCCAATGACAACCGTCCCCTTTTTCAAGAGTCTTCTTATGACAGAACGGTTCCAGAAGTAAGTCAAGTATATTTAAAGTTTAAAAAAAGCTATTTTTTTCAAATCTGTTTTGTTAGCAAAGATTGAAGGTCAGTTTAACCATGTATGCCAAGTTGCTGTGAGAAGAAAGCATTTATTTACCAGTTCATGAAATGTGAAAAAAAAATCATTTCTTAACAAATAGTAATTTCTGTATTCAACATTCTGCTTTGTTTTCTTTTATACCAACTCAACAGAATACACCTGCAGGTACGTCTCTGTTTACAGCGCGTGCCACTGATGCTGACACAGGAAGTGCTGGGATTATTAACTACAGCATTGATGAAGTAAGCTTCGTTTGTAAAACATAAAACTCAATAATATTTAAGTCATCTATTCCTTAAAACTGTAAAACACCATTTACACTGTTTTTCTAGGTAATCCCAAATGATGGATTTAGTCTCTTCAGCATTGTATCGACAACTGGTGAAGTCAGATTAAGTGGGAGTCTGAATTATAACTCACTGAGCACTTTCTATAGACTAAGGATTAATGCTAGTGTAAGTATGACTGTTCAAGTTTAAAGATGTATTGTCCTATGACACTGATAATAATTACTGAGAAGAGCAAATAGTAAGGCATCCCTTTAACTTAAAAGGCCTCAGTCACCAATTAAAATCAGTCAGCCTTTATTCATAGCACTTTTTATACAGCGATTGTAGCACAAAGTGCTGTACAGAAACAAGCACACACACGTCCACACATGTGTAATGCATAACGATTATTAAAAAAACAAAGCGAGAAAAGATAAAAACTAATTAAAACTGCTCCTTAATGGAACAGATTTCCTTTTTTGGGAAATTGTCTTATTTGCATTCTTACTGAGATTAAATGAGAAGACTTATATTACTTTCATTCATTTACAGTAGGTACCAAAGTTAAACACAAAGGACACAGATACCATAGCTCTGTCAGAGTATTGTCATTGTATACTTACAAGACAACTAATAGAAAATTCAGGAGGTAATGGCTTCTGTTATGAGTTTGAACACAGTGGATAAATGAAATATGCAAAATTAGTGAGCTTTGGAGTGACTGGTTGCTGGATTTGTTTAACCTTTAGACAGCTATTGGTTTAACTAGAACCAAGGTAGTTTTTTTAATTCTTTGAGCTAACCATGACCTGACTTCAGCCTAATAACTAAAAGACAGATATAAGAGTTGCATTATCTTTTTTGAAACTAATGAAATTAGGCATATTTCTAAAAACAAAAAACCCAAACCAAAAAAAAGGTAAACATTCCTTCATATGGTGCAGGTCTCCTAAATAACCCTATAATGAACACCACTCTAATAATTCTAATGTAACATAATAGCAGGTTTATGAATATACTGTAGCATTTACAGTTCAAATTTAATTTATTAAGCAATGGAATCCTGTGTTGTTCCTACCTGTTGTTAATGTTAAAAACAATTTAAATAGGAAAAAAATAAAAGGCATTAAGGTGTGAAAATAGGATGTACTGCTGCTTTCAGTGTCAAACAACAACTGATTTAATGTTCATCATGAAATTAATACTGTTCAAATATTTTGAAAATTAAATTTTTGTTAATTGCATTTTCCTTGTTGTAGTTTTCATTTTTTTTCATTTGAGTGTTTATGATATTTATTTATGTATTGTGTTTAAATGCTTTGTAACTGCTGTCAAAAAAACGAATAGTCAATTGTCTGGCTTTGAATTACTACTGATAAGAATTTAAGAGTCGTGTTTTTTTGTTATGTAATCTGTCAGTGTGTAATTTAGCTTTATTTCTCAGTATGATTAACTTTATCAGTCTGTAATTAATAGCTGTAAAAGGATATAAAAACCTAAATGAGTTTGTTTGTCTCTTAACAGGATCTTGGAGGCAACTGCTATTTTCCCGAAACAACATATTTGTCAAGCATAACTTATTCCTTCATTACTGTTGAAGATGTCCCAGATCTTGACCCTCGGTTTATCGGTATTCCCTATGTGGAGACAGTTGAAGAGAATTCACCTGTGGTGAGTGGTGATTTGGTTCACTGTGTTGCTAACTGATAATTTCAAAGATCCAATAAAAAGGGGCATTAAAGTCTTTCTGAATTTAATATGAATCAATTTATTTGATGTAAATAATGGGTGTTACAAATTAGCTGTGATTTTATAACACAAATCTAAGGGCATCGAATCAGCGTTCAGTTGCCGTATTGTTTATGTGCATAAGAAGAGTTTCAGATTCTTCTAGATTTACAAATATTATCTTGCTTTTGTCAGGACACTTCTGTGCTTAAAGTGACCGCTCTAGACCAAGACACCGGAGTTAATGATGAAATTATCTATAGCATTGAAGGTAAACCACAGTAATTTAAGTCAGAACAATTTTATGTTTAACTTTTTTAAATGGCAGTCTAAGACATTTTCCATATTGCTTTACAGATTCCACAGCAGATGGCCTGTTTAAAATCTCAAGCAGTGAGGGTGTCATATCTGTGTTGTCAGCAATTGACAGAGAAGTGATTGGTGACACTGTAACCCTGACTGTAAAGGTACATTTTTTGAACATCAAATTCTTTCTCTCTATATGAGTCACTGCAGTAAAATTACTCATTAGTGATAACTAGAGTATTGAATATTTCCTATCCAACTTAAGCTCGTACAGATTACAGTACATTACAGTACATGACAACCAATACCACTCTCTACTGTCAATATGAAGGATGAACCAGCAGGTGATTAGCTTATCTTAATAAGACCTGGGAGCAGAGAAAAGCAGCTTGCCCATTCCTGTGGAACACCAAAAACTCCCAGCTACCACAGCTTCACACCCACAGCTTTTTGTAGAAGCAAAATCAAAAGTTGTTTTTACATTTCAAATGAATACAATATGACATTTAATAACTTGATGTGCTTTGAGATTATTTGTTTAGTATAGAAAGTAGGTGTAGTATTTTTAATATAGTTATATATTATATTATATATTTAGTATATATATATATATATATATATATATGTAGTATATTTTGAAGGCATTTTCAGCCACCTTAAAAAGCACATTGAAGAAGCAGACGGGACGTGGTGTGAGCAGAATGGGAGGTTGAGCTCAGGGTCACTGTACACAGAGAAGTCCCCATCTTATATTTTAACTTTGAATATGTGAAAGCACAGGAGCAAAACTAAGGAGAATAACTAAAGTAGATAAGATGTATGATGTGACCAGAACCACTTATTTGCAACATACAGTTTGACAAAGACATTTAAAAAAATCATGAAAAACAGTTTATTTAAAAATAGTTACTTATGAAACATATTGAGAATTTGTTTTCATTCTGGTCTGTTTAAGGCCACTGAGTCTAAGACAAACATCAGTGGGATCCAAGCCAGTACCACAGCAAATGTGCAGATCAGTATCCTTGATGTCAATGACCAAAAGCCAGAGTTTTACAAGTGTGGAAATTCAGAAGATGAGTGTGTGAAAGCAACTCAGTTCATTGGAGACGCCTTGGAGCACTCCTTGGGTTCTATCAATATCGACATGACTGTCAAAGATCTGGATAAGGTGAGAAAAAAAGGACATTCATTCAATTAAAAGATGAGCTTTTTATACAACAGCAACTGACAAGCTCTGAGTAACATTTAAGGATCAAACATAAACCCTCTTTGTTACAGATTTCCCACACTGAGCTAATCCTGGAGGGAGAGGACAAGGATGTGTTTTCTTTGCAACCTCAGTCTACCATGTCGGATAGCTCCGTTCAGCTTCTCGTCAGGCAGCCTGAAAAAATGGATTTTGAAAAAATACAGCAAATGATTCTACAGGTAAAATAATAATAATAATAATAAAAAACAAGCCACGTGTCTTTGACTTCATTCGTGTTTGTGCCATGTAAAGTTCTCTACAAGTCTAATGTGTTGCCTGTGCTTATGCTATAATACAGGTGATTGCTATAGATAAAGATGAACCGTCCTTCCGTTCTACAGCTGAAGTTACTATAAATATAAAAGACGACAATGACAACAGTCCAACATTCAAAGAAGATACATATAGATTAAATGTAGAAGAGCACTCTGACAATGGGACAGTTTTGGCCACAATTACTGTAAGTCTTTACCAATGTGAATTCTCGCTTAGACAGACTTTTATTTAAGAAAGTTTAACAAATTGGGTTTTTTTTTTAATTTAGGCGGATGACCCAGACACAATGGATCAAGGCAACCTTACATACAAGCTTCTTCCCGAAAGCATGTAAGCCTACATTTGAAATAACCTGCAGTAACTCTGCTTTCATGCAGCTACTGTTTATCTGTTACACACAACACCACACCAACAGCCTGTGCTTGTGTTTCAGATTACCATATTTTGACGTGGAGCCACATACAGGTGCAGTTTATGTGAAAAACTCATCTCTCCTGGATCGTGAAGTCAGATCTCTGTATACTGCAACTCTGCAGGCCAAAGACACAGGTGGTAAGCCTGGTACCACAGTACTGGAGATCACTTTGATTGACATCAACGACCAGCATCCAATCTTTAACAGAGATTCTTACCTGGAGTTTGTTAAAGAGGGTGAACAGCTTGAACTTCGAGTTGAGGTAAGTGTCATACTGATGGTGTGTGCAGTATCTAACTAGATTTTTAACTTTGTACTCACAGTGTAAATTGCACAAAACCTTATTATGTTCAGTTGACTATGTAGTTAGACCACTTTTTTTAAGGGTTATTAAAAAAATCACAGGAATTCATCACTTGTTTAGTTTCGTGAGTTTTATTTACCAAGTCCAGTATTACAAATAATTGATTTGCCACTGTAAGCATATTACATCTATTCTTACACATTTAATCTGAATCGAGACAAAACTACCCTCTTTTAAGGAGCAAAGACATAAAATAGATGAAATGTGTTTATCATCACCATTAAGTCATTTGTACATTGATCACTTCTGTAACCTCAATTCCTAGAAAGTTGGGATGCTGCGTAAAATATTAATAAAAACAAAATGCAATGATTCCCTAATATCATATACTAATATTTTATTCACAAAAGAACACAAAAAACAAATTAAATGTTGAAAGTGAGATATTTTACTAATTCATTAAAAATATTAGTGCATCTTAAATTTGATGGCAGCAACACATCTCAAAAAAGTTGGGACAGGGCGATGTTTACCACTATGAAGCATCTCTTCTTCTTTTAACAACAGTCTGTAAATGTCTGGGGAACTGAGGAGAGCAGCTGCTGAACCTTTGGGAGAGGAATGTTGTCCCATTCTTGTCTGATATAGAAGTCCAGTTGCTCAACAGCCCTGAGTCTTCTTTGTCATATTTTGCGTGTCATGATGCATCAAATGTTTTCAGGTAGTTAAAGGTCTGGACTGCAGGCATGGAAGTGTGAAGCCAGGTCCAACCCTGCCCAGAACCCTGTAGTGCACATGTAGTTGTACTTTGATGCATATTTGTGATATCATAAAAGAAAAGTAGCTTCTTAAAAGTCTCTCCTCTGATGTTTCTGCTTTGGACAGGCTACTGATGCAGATGAACCCAATACTTTAAACAGTCAAATTGTGTATGGAATCATGCCGAACACATACAGTGCAAACTTCACCATAGACCCTAGCACCGGTGTCTTAAGAAACAGTGGTATACTCGATCGTGAGGCCTTAGATCCAGATCTGAGAGGGAGGATTGAACTCAACGTGACAGCTACTGACAAAGGTGCTCCCTCGCTGTCTTCTATGGCCACAGTTACCATTAATGTGGAGGTAGGTATTATAGCAAATTAACAGTACCATAATACAACTGATGGTGGAAATCCTGGTGCAGATGATAACTGTCAATATTTTTTTTTGATGCATCCCAGGATATTGATGATAACACACCACAATTTGCAGCCCCCACTTACAATTTCTCTGTTAAAGAGGGAGAACAAGGCAAGTATTTCTAACTGCAAAATGTTTTAAGTGTTTATAACTGCACACCAGCATTCTAATTCATATTTTTCATTCAATCAGGTGCATTTGTGGGCTCTGTTCAAGCTGAGGATTTGGATCAAACAGTAGAGTTTAACCGCATCTCTTTCAACATCATTGATGGGAGCTTTGGGAGCTTCATCATTCGAACCTTTCCTGAGACAAAAGGTTACAGGGGAAACATCACTGTGGACCCTGACATTGAGCTGGACTATGAAAGTGCTCATCAGCAGTTCAGTTTGAGGGTAGAGGCAGCAGATCTGGAGCAGAACAAAGCTGTAGTGATGGTAGTGGTGGATGTGCTCGATGTGAATGATGAGAGGCCTGAGTTCACACCAACAGCGCCTCTGAAAGTGAAGGAGAACACCACCTTAGGTGATGCTGTTGGGAGATTCAGTGCACACGACAAAGACGGGAACCATTCTTTGGTTTTTGAGTTGGACTCTGTCAAATGCAGATGTAAAAGTGAATTGGAACCCTGCGACTGGTTTATCCTTGATCCAACAGGAGAGGTTAGGGTCAACCCTGAGATCACAGTGGATTATGAAGAATGTGTCCAGGCAATTGTGGAGGCTTGGGTGGTGGATGTGTACACAGAGAAGGGAGAGAACAGCAGCATCACAACAGGTCAGTACTGATAAGAAAAGTGTGCGAATGCACAGTAAAAACAGTTACAGAATAATAAAAACAGAAAAAGTACAGACATTAAGACGCAAAGCTCACATACAAGATTGATTCACTGTCCTTTTTTATCATCTCAGGTCAAATGGAGATAAACATTGAGGATATCAATGACAACGCCCCAGAATTCCACCCCTCAGATGCTGTGTTTGGTAAGTGTTTTCTCAGTATAAATGCTTGTCTGCAACTTTTATCCACAGCAGTCTGTTCTTTCACTTGTAAACACAACACAAGTTTGGGTCAGATTTTATCATTACTGTGGTTTCATATATTAAAGCTGTATTCCATTTGGTAAAGTGAACACTAATTTCTCTTCTAATTCTTTAGTTGTGGTGTCAGAAAGTGCAAGTAAAGGGACAGAAGTTGCAAGAATCACTGTGAGCATAAGTGAAAAAACAAATACCTGAAATTGATTCATCTTGATATTGAGAAAGATGAGATGTGACCTTCTCGTTTATATCTTTCAGGGTACAGATCGTGACTCTGGCATTAACAGTAATTTTGAGTTTAAAGTAACAGGAGTCAAATTTCAACACATTGACAATCAAACAACTGTTCAGAGGCTGCTGTTTCAGGCTGTCACCACACAGCAAAATGACATTCATGTTGGGCTTATTCAGTGAGTACAAAGTCATCTATTACAGCCATATTTCAGTCTTTTCTCACACACATTGGTGTTTACTCCTGAACTCATAGATTTAGATATATATTCTAGCAAGAATGGGGGGGTACACGTCTCTTTTTTTTATCATGTTTTTATGGGTGTTCTTGTGATTTTTTTTCCAACAATCCACAGAACTACAGAAGGGCTTGACATGACACTGAAAGGGAAGTATTTAGTAACAATAACTGCGACTGATACTGGTGGCCTGTCCTCTAGCACCGTACGGGAGGTAAGTAACAGACATCACTGGATTTACATATCCTATATTGTAAACCCTAAACAGACTATAAAGCTGTTGTTAATGCTTCTGTTCTTTATGTATTGCAGATTTTCACAATTGATGAATCCTATAAAGTTGAACTCAGATTTGACTCTTCTGAAAGCGAGGTTGAAAATAAGCTTGGTCAAATAAAGAGGTAAAGTTTGAATCATTAGTGAATCATGAAGACTGCATCTGGACACAGACAGCTGAAAGTTTTTTCATTTTCATTCAGTCAACACTTAACTACACCATCTTTTTTCTCATCTGGGATTCTTCCAGTGCACTTATTGCTGCGACTGGGGCTGATGTTCAAATTGTTGCTCTTAGGCCTGACACCAGTCAAACATCCAGGTAAACTCCTATCATATCTCCTCCTACTTTAATTGTCCAATCTATGAGTGATGTTTTAAATCGCTGGTTGCTGTAGGCAGGAACTCCAAAATCAGTTGTAAATTTATATACTTGTTTTGTTCACTAGGTGGTGCCATTGCACCTGTACACAAAATGATATGGTTGAGACTAAATTGTTTGATCTTTAAAGTAATGACAATATCAACAATTTAAAAAATAAAAACTACTTCTGTTTTAGTTTTTAAACAGCAAAAATGTATTGATTTAATTGTGTGTGTTCTGTATGTGTCTCTCAGGAATAGTGTAAAAACTATCGTAGTAGCATATTTTGTCTACCCCAATGGAACAGCCCTTACCTCAAATCAAGTGGAAATTAAACTCTCAGATCCTGAACACTATCCTTCACTGATACAGCTTGGGCTAGTTAACATTGTAAGTATGAGAAATCTTAGAGATTGATTTTTTTGCATTTACTAAAAGAAACAAAGAAAAAACATAAAAAGACAGTACATGTACAAAGAGTGAAATAACACATAGAAAACAAACAATATGTAAACTCTCTTTGTGTTTCTAACTTTTCTTATTTGTCATCATCATCATCATCATCTTTTTTTCTGCTAATTGGTCTATGACAGCCCTTAGACCTTTAAAGCAGAGCTGGGGTTAAAAAATGGGCCCTGGAGTGGCACTGCCCCTGATTGCCTACTGACATTGCAAACTTTGCACATTGCCACTGCTGTGTACTTTAAAGTTTGCCAGCCCTTGGTGCCCCCCACTGGACTGGAGCCCTGGGCATTTGACCGTCTTGCCTGGTGGCAAGCAGTACCTCTGACTGTAAATATATAACTATGTAATGTTATATAATCTTACATTCAGTGAAAGCTTTTAGTTTAATTATAGATGGATAACAATGCATTTTTAAATTCTGAAAGGTTCACTTCCCCCTCATGTACCTCACAGGGTTTGGTCCAATGCCTACCACTTTCTAATGCCTTTGCTTTGTGAACTGTGAAAAAAGGATGTTTGATACAGTGTTATTTACTTCACGAATTAGTAAAATTAAACATATGTATGCACTGGAGAGAAGAGGAATGAAAGTCAGAGCAAGACAGAGTACATAAGTGAGAGACAGGTGGAACGGTGAAGGTGCAAGGAGTAGAGGTAGTGAAGGTGGATGAGTTTAAATACCTGGGGTCAACCATCCAAAGCAATGGACAGAGCTCAAGAGAGGTGAAGAAGAGAGTGCAGGCATGGTGGCGTGGGTAGAGACGAGTGTAAGGGGTGCTTTGTGACAGAAGGATAGCAGCAAGAGTAAAAGGGAAGGTTTACAAGACTGTAGTGAGACCTGCTATGATGTATGGTATGGAGACGGTGGCACTGACAAAAAGACAGGAGGTGGAGCTGGAGGTGGCAGAATTGAAGATGTTAAGATTTTCCCTAGGAGTGACCAGGATGGACAGGATTAGAAATGAATATATCAGAGGGACAGCTCAAGTTGAGAAGTTTGGAGATATAGTCAGAGAGGCAAGGCTGAGATGGTTTGGACATGTTCAGAGGAGGGATAGTGGATATATTGGACAAAGGATGTTAAAGATGGAGCTACCAGGCAGGAGGAGAAGAGGAAGACCACAGAGAAGGTTCATGGATGTAGTGAAGGAGGACATGCAGAGGGTTGGTGTGAGGGGAGAGGATGCAAGGGATAGGGTGAGATGG
>VUQH01082701.1:0-13798 GCA_015106775.1 Etroplus canarensis
AGGCTGAGATGGTTTGAACATGTTCAGAGGAGGAATAGTGGATATATTGGACAAAGGATGTTGAAGATGGAGCTGCCAGGCAGGAGGAGAAGAGGAAGACCACAGAGAAGGTCCATGGATGAAGTGAAGGAGGACATGCAGAGAGTTGGTGTGAGGGAAGAGGATGCAAGGGATAGGATGAGATGGAGGCAGATGATCTGCTGTGGTGACCCCTAATGGGAGTAGCCGAAAGAAGAAGAAGAAGAAGATGATTAGTCATGCCCGTAAGAGGAAAATACAATGCACTTCAGTATGTTATCTTTGTGAACATTCCCAAATATAGTTTAGAATTTTAGGTTGGTATTTCACCTAGAGTTTGTGTGTAGACTGCTGTTATGAAATGTCAGAATGACATTGTTGGCAGTCCCCCATCATAGTTTTATTAAACTGTGTGTGATGAGTGAAGTGTAGCAACAGCAGAAACTTGTCAGTTACAAGGTAGAGATGTTCTAAGCATATCCTACTTATTACTCTCTTAATGGGACCATAATTAAAAATAAACATCTCGTTGTGTTAAATGAAATCTAAAAGTAAGTGTGTGAGAACACAAAGTCCTAAAAGTAATGTTTTTTTTCTTGATATTGGGGGGATTTTGGAACATGTCACGCAGTTTCATGTTTCCAACTCTACTGATTTCTACTGCTTAAAAGTTTGTTTACAATAGATATAGTCAACAAAGGATATTGAAGATGGAGCTGCCAGGCTGGAGGAAAAGAGGAAGACCACAGAGAAGGTTAATGGCTGTAGTGAAGGAAGACATGCAGAGGGCTGGTGTGAGGGAAGAAGATGAAAGGGATTGAGTGAGCTAAAAGCAAATGATCCTTTGTGGTGATCCATAATAGGAGCAGCTGGAAGAAGAAGAAGAAGAAGAAGAAGAAAGAAAGAGGATGAAAAAAAGAAGAGTTTTTAAAAGTTGTGTAAGTGGAAAGCTATTTGTCAAATATTGAAAATAAAACAGTGGTTTACACACTTAAGTATTAAGAAAATACACTTTAGGGATCATACCTTTCTATGAAAAGAAGTTGTTATGACTGATGTGATGTGTTAGTTAATAGAACTAATGGAGGAAACTAAGACACAAAGGAAGCTCTGGGAAAGTGTGTAGAATAAATTTTAAAAAATTGTAACCCCAGTCAATACCAAAAATACTTTCTATCCCCGTCCTATTAACCCCAATGTTGGATTGGATTGGATTACTTTATTGTCATTTCAACTACATATAAATACACAGTGAAATGATACAGCGTTCCCCTAGGACCTGGTGCCCCATACAAGGGTAATGCTGGCCCGCCAGGGCCCGCCTCCGGCCCAGCACAACACCTTGCCTGTGATGTCCTCTTCCCCGGCCACCGGCATCAGGCAACGCCGAGGACTGAAGGTCCGGTCCACACAGCAAGCTGAAATCGGAGCCCCCAGAAACCGCCCAGCTGCAGCATCAGCCCTGCGATGATACTCCCCCCGGAACCCAAAAACGTTGGTTTCTCGGATGCTGCCCGGCAGGTCATGAAAAACAATGCCGCCAGATCGCCAGTTAGCATCGTCTGTGGATGGAGCTACGGAGCTACGACGGCATCTGGTTGTCCTCTAACCTCCGACTTTTGAACGCGAACACCACCATCCCGGCATCCACACACCCGAATACCGGGTAAGAACCGGGTCAAAACAGGGACAATCACAGGGATACAAGCACCACCTTGGTTCTGGAGTGGCAGCGCACTACCATCTTGCCGCCATCTTGGCCGAAAAAGATCTAAGCAAAGATCTAACGTAATAAAACATTTATTTGCTCCAAACTGGGATTTTACATTTGATGAATTCGATGCAAGTGCATTAGGCCGTGGGCTGAGTAGGTCCCACGTGCACCCCCTAGTATTATAGTAGTATCATAGTAATTTGCTGGCTACTACTTACATGTTCTTTGACTAATTTCTCCATACAATTTTCACATAAATTATGGTTATTGGGTACCAAATGAAAGCTGAGTAATTACTCTGTCATATAAACACCTTGGTTTGAAAAGGAAGGTGGAATGTAAACAAGAAACAAATTAATATCTGAATATTAGTAATTTTTAAAAAGAGAAATCGGTAGCAGACAGTGTCCATATTCTTGATCAAATGACTTCTATTATTTCAGTTCAATGTATACATGGCTCATTGAAAAGCTTATACCCTAAGCTTATACCCTAAACTAAACTTTCAAACGCTATGTCATATGTAATGCTAGGTGGTACCTGTTTGATTTTATGGTACAAAATGTTTTGCCAATATTTGATACAATTCAACAGTGCTTGTTGCCCAAATTAATGCAAGGTGTACATAATGGGCCCAAACCACTTGTACATCTTTATATTTTTAATGTTAACATTTGATTTCATGAAAAGGCTATATTAAGGCTTCAGAAAAGCATAGTGTCTCTTGCATGTGGGGTTGCACGTGGGACCTGCTTTTTTATAAACTTTTAATGAAATGCAAGAACAGGAAACCAAATGGACATAATATCTAGACTTTTGTCTATACCGACTTCTGCTAAAGAGAATATAGAAATTGAATAGCCAGGTCAGTAAAGCCAAAAAAACAAGACTTATTGTTTGTCAAACATTCTAACAATTAAAAAATTATGAGAATTTTTGACAGAAAAATTCCTGAAGTACTGGATTGTTACAACAGCTTGTATTAGTTTTTAGATAATATATAGAACATAGGTTTGGCTTGATATTTAATTAGTCAATGAGTTAATAAAATCTGGATTTTACTGCTGAATTCTAAAATTTGCAACATCACACCTGCAAGAAAAACTGTTTTGTCATAGTCTTGTAGATTAACTGCAGTTTTGACTAATGTCCGTCCTATGAAGCCCATACTGACCACATCATACCTACAGGTGTTTTCTTTCTTTCAGTGCTTCTTTACTAATGATTACAAACATTTGCATCCAACAAAAATCTTGTGTATGTGATGAGATGGATATTAGACAAAGACCATGGCACAGGACAAAGACCAATGGTTTGAAACAGCATTGAAAGAAATTATTTACCTCAAGCTAGAACAACCTTTTCTAAACAGAGGAGGCGGTCTACAAAACCAATTAACAGCCACTTCAAAAGCAGTCCTGACTTCCCCTTGAGACAATTTAGCACCATTTCATACCTGTGACCCTAACGATTCACATGATAGCTGGGTGGGTCAATGACTCACATGTGACCTTAACAGCTCTTGAGAGCTAATAACCCGACAGAAATATTGTGAGACCAAGCGTTCATTCATCCAGAAAAAACCTTCTGTGGAAGTATGATTAAATGTAAAATAGATGAATTCAGAAAGACCTCAGTTTTGTACAGAAAAAAAAGCCCTCAAGTGACCAAGAATATTATAGTCTTGTCCAAAGCTCTATTTTTCCACCATTTCTTTTTGTTTTACCAGTTTCTCGTTTCTTATTT
The DNA here is from genome assembly GCA_015106775.1 of Etroplus canarensis. Classification (NCBI taxonomy): domain Eukaryota; kingdom Metazoa; phylum Chordata; class Actinopteri; order Cichliformes; family Cichlidae; genus Etroplus; species Etroplus canarensis. The sequence goes on from VUQH01082701.1 coordinate 3,479, forward strand.
TCCTGAGCTTTCTCTCTTTTTTCTTTAATGTACAGAGCATGGGTTTAAATTGATATCAAGATATTTTGATTTACATAAAATCAGGGTTCTGCAGCTGAATTCCAATGAGATTTGCAACATCACACTCATGAGAAAAATAATCTTGCCTTAACCTTGTGGCCAAGCTGTAGTTTCAACCAACCACTGTCCTATGAGACCAGATCACAGCTAAAGGCATGTTTTCTTTGTCACAGTGAGTAGATGGTTTTTACAATCAAGTGCCAAACATCTTGTCAAAGTAACTGGCTGCATTTTTATGTGCAAATTCTCCTTGCAATGGTGGTGAAGATCACTGACTGCTTGATAGTTTTCAAGCTCCTTATACTGCAGCTTGTTTTTCCTCTTTGGAGGTCTCTCTTTCCTGTCTTTCCTTCCTTTTCCTGAGGACAACTTCCCAGATGGTTCTGTGAAACCATCTGGTGTGTCAGGTTCATTTTAACTGCATGTGAATAGTTTGTGCCCCAGCCATGAAATTCAGTTCTGGAGGTTAATTATACCTGTTGAATCTTACAAACTCCTTAGCTTCAAAATCACTTAATTCATTTCATTGAAGATATAGTTAATTGCCATTCCTTTTTTTAAAAATTAATGTAAATGCATGTACCTTTCAGCTGCTCCTTTGTATTCTCCACCAAGGGGTCACCACAGCTGATTAATCTGCATTGGTAATTTGGCGGATGTTTTACACCAGATGCCCTTCCTGACACAACCCTCCATGTTGTCCCCACCTGGAATCGAACCAGAGACTTTTTCCTTGCAAGGTGAATGTGCAAGCCACTAATCTACAGATTATAGATAAATTAATATAAAATACAAAACATAACTCTTCAGTTTGACTTGGTGTCACGTATTTAGATGTGCAGAAAATAAATTCTGCTGGACAGAGCACTGGAGATAACTATATAAATTATTAAGGTTGTTTTTACAGTGACTTAGCAGTTAAATTGCATTTGAAGCTGTATAAACAAACAACATTAACACAATCAGAAACAAGCTCTGTTGTCTGCCACACACATATTTACTGCAATGCCATAACAACTACACTAAAATGTCCCCTCTCTTTTACATCTTTTTTTGCTATTTTGCTGTAATGTAAGAAAATTAGGTGTAAGGAAAACTGATACTCAAAGTGCCTGCCTGCTCTTCCTTTGAAGTTTTGCCAAGCACCCATTTCTCCCATAAAACATTTAGTCATCTTTTCAGTTTTAAAAGCAAAGGATACTTTAATAGTTGGCAGTAAACCTGATAACCCACTGGGCTTTGTAGGCAGAGAGAATCCAATCTTTTAGCCACATGTTTGCAGCAGTACATGAATAAATGGTACGATTATATAAAAAAATAAATAAGACATATTCCATGGTGAATTAAACTTCTATCAGAAGCCTCAGTCCACAGCTTTTTATTAAAGCACACATTATGGTCACCACATCTCTGGGATTACGGCAATTATTTATTTATTTACGTTCATAAAAAGCAGTCATCAATCCTCTGTGACAAACATACAGTGTAGTCAGCTCCCCTAAGGCTCCATGTCTAATGAAATATACCATATACCTGCACTCAGCTGCTTTTTCCATAGCACTGACAGCCAGTGGCCATTTGCAAGTGTTCTGGGTATAGCAAAATCATTCAAATATATACTTGAGCCATTTAGTAATGTTTTCATGGGCCAAGTTTTTTCTCTCCCCTATGTATGACTCAAGACGCTAGCATATTTACTGTCAGGCTTGAGATTAATCAGCTTTAGTGGTTTATAAATGCCAACATGCTGTTATCACTGTGCAGCTGATGGAAAACCATAGAGTGACAGTTGCTGTGTGGGCAGTTCAAATGTTAACTTACCTTGTAATACAATACTCAGTCAGCGAATCACGTACTGGTGATTCATATTTAGGTCAAAAGGAACAAATCCTCATGTTTAATGGAAACACTTAAAATCCTGCTGAGACAATATTGCTACTGTGAAGTGTGCTGCTGACTGCTGAAGCTACACTTACAGTGCCTCACTTCCTTGCAGGATGCAGTCTGTGACTATTACATTCTCCTCTTCAGCTCTCAAAGCCTAGAGGAGTCTGAGATTCAAATGACCTGCCTAAGTAGCCTCATAATAAGAATAACATTTTGGGAAATTTATTTGAAATTATGTGAATAAAACACATTTAAATGTGAATGTTTGCCTACAAAGATCTCATTCTAGATATTTCCATTTTCAGTAAGACAATATTAAAATTATTACGTTACTTTCTCTCATTAAATCTGCAGTATTTCATTCAATCATACTATTGATTACCACCCCTATTGAATCATTATAGAGTCTGTGTATTTTAATTAATTATGCTATAGATGCACTGTGGTTATATTGGTTTCGTTCTTTTGTTGTGTATCAGACCATGAGACCATGTGTTTTTATATGCTCTTGTGAAGGAAATGATGAAAATAATGCACGTAGCATCAATGTATTTGGGAGAACAAAACAGCAACAAACAATAACTAAAATGGCACTCAAAAGCAGCAAACAACCTCTGTTTTTTTTCTTTGCAAACATTTCTCAGAAACATTTTAGGCAAGACATGCATGAATGGAACTGAGCTTGCTGCATGGTTATAAATAGTATATGACTAAATACTATAAACCAAGATGCCTTTTGGTAAAGATTGACAGTTTGGATAGTTTGGACTGTGTGTGTGTGTGTGTGTGTGTGTGTGTGTTTGAGGGGGTATGTGTCATAAGTAAGAGATGGTCTTCAAACATCAACAAAAACATTGCCTAGGACTGCTTCTGTTTTTATGAGTGCAGAAATCTCTGGAGGTGGTTCACTGTGAGTTTTCCTTATTTTACTCACTCACATTCTTTAGCCCTGGTGATATTTTTAGTCATACATTGCTGCAGGCTATCAAGAAAATATACAGGAGAGGATGTAAATCCCCACAAATACATTTCCTTTTGCAAAGTAGGCTTACTGTGAAATTAGGTACCATAAAATGTAAATGTAAAGTTTAATTGTTTGAGTGTTAGTTAGTCATCATCCTGGTGAATATTAGTTGAGAATGAGTTATGCACATCCAGCTGTATGGATATAAATTCAAACTTTACAATAGAAGAATGCAAATAATTAAACAATAATTGAATGTTTTGTAAATACAATATATGTCAATAGTTTTATTAGTGTTACAATCTATCTATACATTAAAGAAAGAACGAAAGGAAAGAGGAAAGAAAGAAATCAATTAACCAGCATTTGTTCAAAAACTAAAGAAATTATGCCTTTTTTCCCATAACAAGGACTTGCATAATCTCAGTTAATCTTCTTATGTATATCCACACAACAAACAATATTTTGATCAAATTATTGTTTTAGGCAACTAAGTATTTTGTGATTGGTTTTATTGTTATTCTGATGGTCTTACCGTCTGATTATTATTAGGTTAAGGATTTGCTTCCTGATTAATTGAGCCTTAGTTCTTGTAATATTTAAGTTGTAGTTGCTGTTTGAGGTTTGTAGAGTTTGAATGATTTACTGTTCTATCATTAGTTTTGAATCCCTGATTTCTATTTCTTCTTTGAGTTATTATCACCTTTTATAAAAAGGCATATCGTTTTTTTCTACTTTGTCTTCGAGTCTGTATTTGAATCCGCTTTTGAACTAAATCCCAACATTTGTAGTGTGCTTACAGGTTATGTCAATTAATGTCTGGGTTTACTGATGTTAAAACATTATGGGTCTGATTTATTATGTAGGGCTAAATGGCATGACACCACAATTTAAAAAAATCATGGGACTAGAAAGATTTGCAGGTCGTCTATTAACATTGCACTAACTTGTAAACAAAGATACAGTCATTTCATTTCAAAAATGACTAGCATTCTATTAAATGCAGTGCAAATTAGCAGATAAAAAACAAGCAGACCATATGACAATGAGTAGTCTCCCAACCAAAATAATAGTGAAACCATAGGTTTTACAGACACACTTCTCTCTGAAAACAGCATGGCAAGTCAGATCAATGAAAGGTGGCTGAAGGAAAATCAATATGTTTTTGATATAAATGCGAACTATTCTGTTAGAAATTGCTGGACAATGTGTGTGATCTCTGGATAAATCTGATGGCTCAGGTGCAGCACCATATTTATCCAGATATGGACTGCCTTTTTTCAGACTGCTTCACTGTATTAACCTGAAATATGTGTGTAATAGCTGGCCTGTACTATGTGTAGAAGGACACAAAACATTACTGGTCATCAGATGTTGACCTGTGTGTTAATGAAGTTACTATTACTGTCCCTCATGCATAAATGTGTCCATTTTAGATATTAGATTAGCAAGTATATTAGATTAACAAGTTTGTGGCACAACTACAGTAGGTCGCTCAAAATTTGATTCTCAGAAATTTTATTTGAGTTGAAAAGATTAGCTATCATACAGAAATGAAGTAGTTGTTAAGAAGCTATCTTAACAAAGCTATTTGTTTTAAATAACAATTTGATGGATTCACACAAACATTTTAAAGTAGATCAAGCAGGAAATTTTTATCAGTGCATAAGGTGTGATATGCTTTCATGTTGTAAATGTCCATTTAGACCTTGCCCACTTAACTCTCTCAAGGCAACTGTTAAAGGGTTTTGGCCCTTCTATGATCAAAATGACAACTGCCATAAGTTGAATCCATTTATGGGTTTCAGTAAGCCTGGCACAGTAATGAGTTTGAGGAATGAGGGCTATAACCATTCCCCATGTTCCCTTGTCCACCTCATCACCTGCCATCTATGTAACTGTCCATCCATTGTCCCCATGGGAATCCATTCTATCATTGCTGTTAATGGCTCTCATGTTGTCCAGATAATGGGCATAAGGTTGGGTTATAACTTCCTGGCATGTCAGGATGAGTGGCAGGTCGTAAAGTATGCATAAATGAATGTGTACATTGGGTTATTTAACTGCTACATACAATGAAACATTTTATTTACACAAAAAAATGTATATGAAGTGTTATTATTTTTAAACTTATCAAAACATATGACTCGACTATTCATGTTAAGACAAATGTGGAGTCTTGATTCCACTTTGCTAATCAAAGACTGATCTTTTCACAAAAAAACACAGCATTGGCCTTGGTTAAACTTCAGCTAAAAAAACAAAAAAAAAACAAAAAAACAATATAGTAACCACATAATAGGATAGAGCAGATCATGAATAGACCATTAAGGCATCATCAACTGAGTGCTTCTTGCTTCTTAACCTTTTCTTTCTTTTCTTTTAATTAACTGACTTTCTCTTTTTGTATTCTGAATACAACTGATATGCATCCACAATCATTCTGTAAGCTCAAGTGTCAAGGGCCAGAAGGAAAAAAATAGCAGATAAACAAGATTAGATCATGTGCAGCCACTATGCTACCACGTTGGTTGTCTAGTTAAAAAATAATTTGTGTGTCTGGGGCACATGACCTGTGCCCTCTGATATTAAGGACAGTACATCCTGAGAGACCGGAAAATTACACAAATTGGGATAAAACACAATTAGCATTTCCTGCACGTCCAGCATTGAATTTTCCTTTAGGGGTCCAGCTAGGGTGTGTACTGTATACTGACTATGAACTAGTATTTCCATGAAAATGGCAATACTAAAGGTAATGTTGACAGAAAGCATTAGAAAAGAAGGCAAGAGAAAATACAATATAACTAAGTAACTAGTCTCTAGTTTGTTTGTGCATGTTTCTACAATATTTGCATCAGTTTTTAGTTGTGATTTCATACATCCTTGTTTGACTCAGAGTATTAAAAAAAGCTCATTAGCCAGTACAATCTGCAAAAATGACTACATTCTTCTTTTGCCATGTTAAAGTCCTTTCACTTTGCTTTTAAAACTATCTGTTTAAGCTCAGATACAAAAATGTCTTGCTTAGGGTTAGGGAAATATCTTGCTACAGAGTTAAAATTAAGCTTTTACATCGCAAAACCTGTTAAAGAATTCCATTTTCCAGGGTGCCGAGTTTCATTTCATCTTAAGGTGACAATACCAGTGTGCAGTTTGTTAATACTTATTCTCACAGCAGCTAGAGGTTCCTTAACTACTTCTTCTTCTTCTTCCTTTGGCTGGAGATCATCTGCCTCCATTACACCCTGTCCCTTGCATCCTCTTCTCTTCTGCATGTCCTCCTTCACTACATCCATGTACATGCTCTGTGGTCTTCCTCTTCTCCTGCTGCCTGGCATCTCCACCTCCAACATTCAGCTCCAACATTCATTGTCCAATATATCTACTATCCCTCCTCTGAACATGTCCGAACCAGCTCAGCCTTGCCTCTCTGACTTCGTCTCCAAACTTCTTAAATTGCATTTTCCTTTTGTTGTAGTCATTTCTCATCCTGTCCATCTTGGTCACTCCCAGCAAAAATCTCAACATCTTCAATTCTCTCTCTCTCTTCTCTCTCTTCTAACTGACATCCAATTTGTGGGGCATATGCACTAACAACAGTCAGTAACACACCTTCAGTTTCCAGCCTCAAAGTCATAATTCAGTCTGCTATTCTCTTCACCTCCAGAACACTCTTCACATACTCTTCCTTCAAGATTACCCATACGCCATTTCTCTTTCTATCTACTCCATGTTAGAACAGTTTGAATCTACCTCTGATGCTCCTGGCCTCGCTTCCCCTCCACCTGGTTTCTTGCACACACAATATATCTACCTTCCATCATATCAGCCAGTGCTCTCCCTTTACCAGTCATAGCCCCTTTCACCTCCACCCTCCTACCTTTCCTTCTCTCTTTCTGCTTCCTAACATGCATTCCCCCTCTCTCCCTCTCCTGTCTTTGGCCAACAGTAACATAGTTTCCACCGACACCCTGTTGACTAATGGCACCAAAGGCGGTCATTGTCAACCCAGGTCATCACCAATCCGGTATGGAAGTTGCATTATGAATCTGCGTATTTGATTTGGCAAGGGCATTGTTAATGAGTCAGAACTATGAGCTGCAAGGAACATTATGTTGTATTAGTATATACATGTATGTAAGCACTTGTCTTGTGTTGATATTTGGCTTGTGATTCCAGTTTTAGCAACGACAAGAGGCATATTTACTATATGGCTGAGCTGCTGTTTGTAATTATTACCTCTCAAAAGCTGTTTTGATATGTTTAAATGCAGTTATAAAAGAGACTGGGAGGAGATAATCCCAGTTTTTTAGTGGCAGCAGTATATCAGACTGAACCAGAATACTTTATTAATCACGGGGGGGAATTGAATCCGTTTCCTTGCTATGGTTATCCTTAGTTTTGTAAAGAATAAATTCATTATGTCTGCCAAAATCAGGTAATGGGCTTAATATTTGCAGAACAAAGATGCTCTTCTGCAGTGTTTGTGGATACTCATGTTGTCTACTTACATAGTCTGCTTGGGATTCATGGTTGAACATTTATATGCTGGAAGATTTGACTAGTTCCATTTCCATTTCCAGTAAATAACAAAAAATGTATTTTTTTTCCCCTCTTTCTTTTACTGGTTAACAGTTCCCTTTTGATCCTATACTGGAAAGATAAGTAGCTAATGCCCATGAGCAAAATGTTCTGATTGTGGAAGCCAAATAATTGGTAGGAGTATAAGCAGACACCTTAAAGGGACAAGAGCTAATACTGCTTGGTTCAGTCAGTTGATGACTTGAGGGGAGTATCAAGCTTCAGTTGAACATGAATAATATATCTATTTTTTAATTTATTTACAGAATTGTGAGTCATGACATGATACACCAAAAGAAACCAAGAGAAAAAAAAATGCAGTAGAAATTACAAACAGAGATCAGAAAACCTGCCTCACGTGAGAGGATAATTCCAGAGCAGTACACTCAAGTGTTTGTGCATTTAAAAAAAAATCTTTATCAAACTCAATACAGAAGTAATGCCAGATTTACAAATGGATGAATATTTAGTTTTACACAGCAGGCATCACATCAAAGATCAAAGGCATCTGCACCCTTGAGGAATATCCCAATGTGTTTTCCAAAGGGAAACAAACGATGTTTGACATACAGGATAGGATGGAAAGCAGGAAGAAGTCGGATCTTTTCATGTCTTGGTAGAACAGATTCGTTAATATAGAAACAACCCAGCAAAGGCATAAGAAATTAAGTAATATTTTGTTGTAGTCTATGAGCAGAGCGACAACAATATCAACAGCAGGAACACAAAGTGACCCAGCGATGCCACTTACCCAGTGGCCTTTTTAGTGTGACTCAATTTGGGTAACATGTCATTAAAATTATAGTTTACTATGTGGATTTGATAATATTTAACATGGCACATTTCAGCTTCTTACCTATAAAATTTTACATTTTTAAACCAACTACAGAGGTTTTGAGTCATGCTATCTTTTATCAAGACAGCTGAACTGAATTCATTATTATGCTTATTTATGACATCTTATTGAGGTTTGACATTGTTTAGCAAAACTTCTAATCACTCAACCTGACTACTGCTTTTGGCTTGCAAAATGAACACACCACAAAATTTAACAAAAACAAGCTTAGAACAACAACATGAGTGTGGTTGTAATGATGAGAATTGGCTTTAGAGATAACTTTCATGGGAAATAACAGAGTCTGCATCCGTCTCTTTCGTGTAGCAGCAGTGTGCATATGTGTGTGTTTGTGTGGAAGTAGAAAGAGACACAAGTAGCATAAGTGATAAAGAGTGGCTTAAACTAAGAGATAGGGCAACTATGGTGGACCAAGAAAAAGAGGTTTTGTACTGCAGATGAATTGGTGTGGAGCAAAATGATTTGATAAGAAAGATGACAGAATGAGGATAGAGAAACATAAACCAGATACTGTGCAACAACATCAAGTCATTGAGAAGAATCCTCTTATTTTCTTTTAGTTTTCTCACTGTTAAGTATGTCTGTGCAGATTGGAAGCCTGATCGGCTGGGGGAAAATTGCATGAAAGTAAGAATACATGGGGCCCTCACATTTAAATCTCTTTTTTTACTTAGATTCAGCCTCCATGGTGAGGACCCCATGTATGGCATAAAATAGTTCCATATATTTCCATCTTCCTGTCTACCCCACTTATGTGGTTGCATAGTGATACTTCAGTGTGAGAGCTCATATGCTACATAGGAGATTAAAGGAAATGTGTGTAGGTTTCAGATTTCTTTCTCTTTCTTTCTTTCTTTCTTTCTTATTTATTTTGAAAGATTATGTTTGTGTTTATGTGCCCCTTAGACAGTCTTTTATCCTTGGTGGGAATGAAAATGTCAAATTCAACAAAATCTAGAATCTGAGAAGAAAGTGTAGATGATATGCAAAAGACAATAGTTCACAGTTTAAAAAAATAAAAAAGGAGAAAAAAGAAAAGGAAAGGAATGTGTTGTGTCCCCCTCATCCAGAAGAGGGCAATGAGGTTATACATGCTGTAGTTTTTGATGTTTTGTAGAGAGGTAACATATTCCATGAATAATGCTATACTGAGTACTTCTGATCAATTATTGCACTACATCTTCTGTTAAATACTGTCTAGCTCATGCCATGTATTGAGTATTTAAGGAAATATGCACTTCAGAGAGAGAAAAAAAGGATTTATTGACAGCTCTGCCTTTTACTTTACAGTGTAAAGAGCCTTGAGGTGACTTTTCTTGTGAATTGGCACTGTATACATAAAATTGAAATGACTTGACTTGAATTAAAATTAAACTGAATTGAATTAAAATTAAACTGAATTGAATTAAAATTAAACTGAATTGACCTGGAAGTGTTTAAGCAAAATGGCATACTCTACCCCATGTTTACTACAATCTAACAGTGCATCCAAACATAATTACTGAGGATTAGAGAAAGCCCTTTTCTCATTATCCCTTCTGAGTGTCTCAGGTTTAGATGGGTTTTAATTGTACTTGACTGGCAGGACCTTTGTGCCCCTCATAAACATTTGATCTTCAAAGAGTCCCCCTCAAATCATACCATGAAGAGCCCTCCATTAATTCTATTTACATTTATTTTTCCTATGTGCTTTCAGCACTAGGACTCAATTATACACATGCATTTAGCAAGATGTGTAAACTTCAAGGTTACACAAGAAGATCATCATGCTCTGAATCTACTGTACAAAGTAATTGTGAGTGTGTACTAAAACAGAGCAGAACAGTCAAAAGAATTCTGAAATGCACTGGAGGATACCTCAGGCATGACAAACATTTTGCTCGTGGTCTAAAACTGTTTGGTCCACAGAACAATTTTTTTTTTTTTTTTTTTTTACACATTTTTTTTTTTTTATAAAAAAATAAAATTA
>VUQH01082704.1:0-14376 GCA_015106775.1 Etroplus canarensis
TTAAACCACTTTGGCAAGGATTGCCTAAAGCTTGTACGTCAGTATGAACAAACAGCACGTAAGATGGCTGATTACAGCAACCACCTGAGATTCAGTCTCCTTTCGCCATCTTGCAATGCTGTGATTGCAGCCATTACCCAGCTCTCTGTGAATGGTGCTCGTGGCCTTTGATTGGTGGCCCTTGATCATTTTGGCGCCTTGATCTATGGTTGTTTGATCTATGGTCATGAGAATTTACATTTATAAGGTTGAAGAGTCCTGCAGTCAGTTGAGACTGAAGAAGTCACTTGGATGAGTGACGAAACGTTTCTCCTACGGAAAACTTTGTGTCCAGATGAACAGAATCAATTTTTGAAGAATATAATTTATAATGAGAACAATTAGAATTTAGAAAAAAATAAGAAAAAAAAAATTTTTATTTGAAAAAGTACTGTTAAAATTTAGAAAAATCATATGATAGTATTTCTTTATTTATAAATATGCAAAAAAATAAATCCATTGGTAATATTCATATAATTTAATAATATAATTTATAAATAAGTGATTTATATCATGTCTTGATGAAGATAAATCACTACTTTATTGTAATCAGACAAAATGATTTTTTAAAACACATGAGTTACTATAACATATTTTAGATTAGCTGTCAGAATTGGGTTTAGTTTTAACATAAAGTTATTAAAAATGAGCTATTACATTTAATCAAGGTTATTTTTTGTTACCTAGATGCCAGGTTAACACATGTAATTTAAAACTTTCATAATAGCTTCATCACTGCATGATTTTATTTAAATTAAAACTTGTTGGACAGTAATTGAAGTTGGATTTTCAATTTATATACTATCTGAAAAAAGAGTCCTTTGAAATGGCAGTGTTGATGTGAATGCTCCCAAATTAATGTAATCACTAAAAGAAAATGTCTTTTAATTTAAATTTTTAATTTGAACTGTGTTGTGCAGTGATCTTACTCACCATTATTGACTCTCTGCCTCTCCCTCAAAGAGTTGGACATGCTGTTGACATAGTTGAAGACAGTGTTGGAGGAGCGGGATAAATCATTCACCTGAGGCTTGAGTTCGTTTATGCTCTGTATAAACCATATGCAAAAATTCACAATGAGACATCTGTAGATATCTTTGGATTGAACATATTTATCATACTAATGTCTCAAAGATTAAATATATGAAAGAAAGAAAGAAAGAAAGAAAGAGAAAAATAAATCAGTTTAAATTACCGTCTTGACATTCCTCTCTTGCTTCTGCAATGCGGCCTTCAGCTCACAGCCAGAGGGGCACAAAACACCCTGACAGAGAAAAGGAAAAGAACATCTGTCAACCCTCCTTGAGTAACTAACATACATTGTTACATGTTCTTTGGCTTTGTTCTTATGTTCTGACTTCAGAATTGGTTGTTATTATAAGCTGAAGCCAGTATTAAGTAGATATTATAGCAGTGACGAACAGTTACCAAAGCATTTCCTTTTAAAGGCAACTATTGGCTTTAAAATAGCAACGCCCATTTTAAAATGCACTGACATGGGAGACGTGAGATTCAGAGAAGACGGACTGAACTGTGGTCTACAGTCCTCACCTTTAAATGTTTCTACTTCACCAACTTTGTTTGAATAAACTAGAAACTCAAATTGAAGCCTATTATTTTTAACTTTATCGTTAAACTAAGTGAAACCAGTGGCCCCTCTGAAGGATGGACTCTACAAATTTATGGTATGATTTTGCCATTTGTAGTTACTCCAGAGGGTTTTTTTTTTACCATCTCATCTGAAGCATGTGTACATCCTCCTGCCTCGGGTTGCTCCACTTTTTCCTGCAGCTCTCGGTTAGTTGGAGGAGGAGTGGGGCGCCCACGATACCTGGATTTTAAAAAAATCAGTTGACATTTGAACTACACAAATGAATATATAGGCTTCAACCCCATGCATAAATTGGATGGATGGATGGATGGATGGATGGATGGATGATTGTTAGCAACTCCTTAATGAGCAATGGCAAAGAATAAAATGCTGACACTGTACCTTATTGAGCGTCTGTTAGTGTATGCACTCTGAAAAGAGTCACTTTGTTGTTACTAATTTTTTTACTTCAGCTTTTTATTTGCTGTTTTACTATGAATCGTTACACTAAAGGTGTTGGAACTTCTGATGTGTCATTAAGCTGGTTACAATTTAATTCTTTTTTCAAAGAATGCACCTGCTACCGCCGCTAATAGGAGGGGGGCTATGTCGGCTTGCAGTGTAGACCTCCCTGCCCCTTTGCAGTGGGCGGTGACCACGAGCATCTACGACCCCTCCCTAAAGAACAAAAAGGAAAATGTATCAGATAACAAATATGACTATACAACGTACAGTATGGATGAAATAAATGATTGCACCTTCGCTCTACATACCGTTTTATTTGATTGTGGTGCAGCCTGTGGAAGATGATAGGAAACTGTTGTGAGTGCAACTCATTTATCAAACTTGTTAGTCAACACTAACAGGATTACTTTCTGCATTTCAAAATAAAGCACCTTCTGTCAACTCCTTTCATGATAACGCTGAATAATTAATACCCAACACGATCAAGATGGACCATACTGGCCCTCTCAATGGGAAGCTTAAGTACAAAAAAGCCAAGATCGACATAAAGTGGTTTGCACACTCTGCAGGAAGCACTCCTAGCCTAAAATACCAAATCAACATGAAGCATACATTAGTCTGGGATTCTTCTGCAAGTACTTCAGGGACCATGATGCCCGGCTTACACCAAACCACCCTCACAGAATGTTGGGGCCTCAGTAATACCTCTCACAAACTGTAAGATTTATTTTCTCTCTGTGTCAATCTGGACACCATACCTCTTTTTCGTTTAAATAATGCCCATGTTAAGTGTACATATCGGCTTCTGCCATGAGTCTTTTTGCCCCCTCAAAATGAAACTATATATGTCATTTTATCACAGGAGCTATTTTAGATATTTTATGGTATTAATATATGCACATTTCTCCCACTAGCATTTAAAGAAATATACTCACCGAGTCATAGTCATCATATTCAAAGTTATCTTGAGCCCAGGCAACATACACGCACAGACAGAGCAATAGCAGCGTCTTCATCATGTATAGTGTAAAGTCACTCTTCTCAAACTCGTTCAGCAGTCCTTTTTCTGTCCCAGACATCTGATTTTACCGCATATTTATCCTCCAGCTCTTTGCATATGTGGGTGTCCTCCCCCACTTTTATTGATCTGCTAACGTTATTCAGTAACTGCTGGGACAGTTTACCCAACCTGAGTCACCAGCACACTGGGTCAGTTTAGAGAATGTCAGTGAACAAAAGGGCAAAAGGAATGAAGGGTTTGCTTGAGGTCAGAATCAGCTATATAGATGTGTGAGCCGTCAACATGGTAATTTGTGTTTTTAAGAACCTGATGCTGTCTTGTTTGTAAGGTCACATTTCCAAAACAATGCCAAGAAGAAAAACAAACTGTGCTGCTTTAAAATAAAGCTTGAACTTTTAGTCTGTCGAATGTTAAATTAGTTTAAACAAATGTTCCTTCAACTTTTTTCTTTTCCTTTCAAAGACGTTGTATGATTCCATCAGACAACAAATTACTGGAAGAGTGTGAACCTAACTCTTCTTGACCTTACTGTTTGTAAAATTGTGATTACTAACTATAAACAGGAGTCCTGTTTACTTGTGGCTGTTTTCATTAGTCAGTATTTGCATACACATAGTCCTGAAAAGAAAAGGTTTGAAGTGAGAACAGTTTTGAAACAGGAATTCAGTTTACAGTCACCTTTTTTTGTGAAAAAGCTGCAGTGATTCTGTCACTGTCGAGAAGTTAGGACGATGGAGCAACTGCTGTTTGCTTGAGTCCAAAAAGGTACAAAGTGCTGTGTTATGAAATCGCTGCTATCAACATTCATGCAAATGTGCACAAATGAGCACTGCTAAACTAACGCAGACATAAAATATAATGTTAAATATATATAGTTTTTCTTTAATTTTAACTTCACTAAGCTGACTCCTGAGAACTCATCAAGACTTTACACAAGATTAAGGTTATGACAATTAGGTCAAACCCTAATGAGGTTAGACCTAATTGTGTAACAAATTTATGGTAGTAAAATGTTTTGAGGTAGAGTTGTGACAGGTTAATGTACCCACAATTTGGATGTGTTGATCAATTAGTGTCCTCAAAAATGACTAAACACTATATGGATGCATTAAACCTACAGGAGCTTTCATGACATTCCAGAGTTGGTCCCCCTTTGCAGCTGTAACACCTTACATTCTTTTGGGAAGGCTCTCTTTCTGTAGGAATTTTTGCCCATTTATCCAGAGCATTTGTGAGGTCAGACACTGATGTTGGACCAGAAGGCCTGGCTCACAATCTCTGTTCTAGTTCATCCCAATGGTGCAGGATGGGGTTGAGGTCAAGGCTCTGTGTGGGCTAGTTGAGTTCCACCACACCAGTCTCATCCAGCCATGCCTTTATGTAGCTTTTTTGTGCATTGGGGCACATTCATGTTGGAATAAGAATGAGCCTTCTCCAAATGGTTTCCACGAAGTTGGAAGCATAGAATTGTCAAAAATGTCTTGCTAACCTGAAACAATAAGAATTCCTATCACTGGATCTATGGGGCCTAGGCCAACCCCAGAAAAGCAACCCCATGAAATGATCCCTACTCCACTAAACCTTACAGTTGACACAATCAGGCAGGTAATGTACTCCTGGCATTCACCAAACCCAGACTTGTCCATACATACTGCCAGATAGAGAGATGTGATTTGTCACTCCACAGAACACTGCTCCGCTGCTTCAGAGATCAATGGTAGTGTGCTTCACACCACTTTATTTATGTTGTAAGGCTTGCATGCAGCTGATCAGCCACAGAAACCCATGCCATTAAGCTCCTGGTGCAAAGTTTTCTTGCTGATGTTAATGTCAGGGGGGTTTGGAACACTGCAATTATCAAGTGAGCAGAGTGTTGGTGTCTTTTAAACACTATGAACCTCAGCACTAAGCGGCCCTACTTTGTAACTTTACGCGGCCAGCTACTTTGTGAACAAGTTTTCTCAGCTTTGTCTCAGTTTTTGTAAAGAAATTAATTCACAATTCAGTTTTTTTCACTGTAATTTTTATTGGTTATTTTTCCTTGTGTTATAATCACAGTCACTGTAGCCTGCTTGATTGTATAGAGATTCTTAGCAAAATAAGAATAAGCTAGAAAACCAAATAAAACTATCCATTAAAAGATGTGAGTGATCAATATTTATTGATTACATTTCAAAACAAGAGCAAGTTGCTGAGATCAGTGGCTGTAGTCGAGCTTCTGTTGATCGTCGTGTCTGAATTCATATGTTCTTGGAACAAACAAAGGGTAAGGGCTTCTTGCAGGCTGCATGGGACCACTTCACATTATCTGCAAAAGGAAAGAAAGACAAAGATTTAACTTTAAGGAGATCAAACTGGAACTGGACAGAAAATGTTGATTCTAGCTTGTCCTGTTATCAGTCAGGGTCATTTCCTTCCAGAGCCTTTTAAGCTACGTTCCCACTGTGGGCAATTCCAATGTTTTGCTGAGATACGATTTTTTTTTTTTTTTTGCGTGGTCATTCACATTATAATTTAAATGTGACTGCCATCAGACTCCAGTATAAACAGTCTTCGGCCCTGAAGTGACGTGCATGCGCAGAAGAAAGCGTGACGTCACATGCAGCACGCTGTGTTTACAGAAGTAAATATGGATGCTACACATGTCAGTAAAACTTCACTTTCTTTCCAGTGACTAGCTCCATCAATGGTGTCTGCCATGCTTGTTTTGTGCATTGTTGACATTTGATCTCAACTCTTCCGGCACAGAATTATGACGTCTGTCCCGCTTCAATGACGCAAAAGTCGAATGAAATGCAACATGACCGTTCCCACTAGGGGCACTTTGAAAAACATTGGAAACGTATCAGATTTAGGACCTCAAATGGAAGTGGTCTGAATCCAATAATGAAAAAATCAGATCAGGCCTATTTGGATGTCATAGAAAAACCAGATATGGGTTACATATGGGCAAAAAAATCAGATTCAGGCCACTTTTGCCTGTAGTGTAAACGTAGCCTTAATCATGATTCTGTGCTCTGATGTCAGCACAACAGTGACTATGAACCTCAGATAGATATTTTCTGATACTCTTAAACCTGTCCTTGGGAAGCTTGTGGTGATAATGTGGAGGTTTTTGATAGAGTGAGCAGAAAATCATTGCTCATAGTTTGCTAAAAATATTAACACCTCTCTTCCACCTCCTCTCTACTCTCGCAGAGCACAATGTCCTCTGTGAAGCTCAGAGTCCATGGAGACTCCTGCCTGACCTCATCTGTCAATCTGGCCATGTCAGAAAAACAGACCGTGTTTTTCCAGTTTTTAAGACATTCATTTGTTTTCAACATTTATTTCTATATTTATTTTTTATGTCCAAAATGAAATCAATTAATGTGTTGACCAGTGTCTACATCATGTATGTGTGTTATGTATGTGTGCTCACATACCAACTTCCCCCCATTGTGCAGTTGTGGTTAAAAGTTTTGGCAGTGGGACAAATTTTGCTTTACACACTTTCTCGCTGTATTTACTTTTGTTACATGTTTCGATGATAGTGAAGAACAGTCTTTTCTTATGTTTCAAAGACTTGTTGACAAATGAGTCAAAATTAACTTTTGTGCCACTGACAACATTTTTGGCCATAATGTAGGTGCCTTACTTAAACCATGTGCTCCCACTGTAGCTGTGCTTACTGTTCCCTCAAGTAGCTGTTAACTCACCAGTGTCCCCACAATGTAGGACAATAGGGTGAGTCTAAAGTCTAAAGTGTGAACAGACAGAGTATAACAGAGGGGTTTCAAAGCTGTGGTTCTGGAGATTCACTTGGCTGTTTTACCCATCTTCAGCAGCTCTCTAGATGAATGTGACTCTGGGAATTAAAAATTGTTATTTGATTTGAATTTGTTTAATTTCTGCCAAGCAGAGTTATTATAGTTTTATATTTTCTAGTTAGTTTTGATTTTTATTTCATTTTGAGTTTTTGTTTTGAATTCAGTTTAGTTTCAGTTCATTTCCAGTGTGGGTTTGCTCGTTTCCGTTTAGTTTTTAATGTTTGACAATGTTTAGTTTCAGTTTAGTTTTTATTACTTTCAGTGTTAGTTTTAGTTTTCTTAGTTATTATAATATGGATGGTATTTGTCAGGGGAAGATTGAGGATGTTCTGATCAGAAATTACAATACAAACAACACTTTGTGAAGGCAGATGAGTCATGATCATGTAGACACCCTGAGTCTCAATAAACAGGTCCATCAAAGTCTCATCAGACAGGCTGTTTGACCAAATTTAATCCAACTGACAAAGACTCGAACAAAAGACATTTCCTTTATATTTTTATTTCATTTTAATTAGTTTCCTAAGCCCACAATGTAGTTTTAGTTTTTATTTTACCCAAAATCTAGTTTTTATTTTTAGTTCAGTTAACTAAAAATATTTTTCTCATGTAATTTTAGTTTTTAAGTTTAGTTTTAGTTAACTATAATAACCTTACCGCCAAAGCTGCTGGCTTACCATTATGCTTGATTCATTTGAATAAATACTGGGAAGGCTCAGCTGATAAGGCCCAAATGTGTTTTGCAGGTTCGCACTAATTTTGGTGGTTAAAAGTTGCTGAAAAATGTCTCTTTTTATTGTAAAGGTTGCAGTCCCTTGGAATAAAAGTTTTGTACTAACCTAACTTAACAGGACAAAGAATGACAGTGAGCTAAATTCATAAAGTTTATATGGATGATTGTGTGTGTTTGTGTATATTGTTACAATTGCGACTGATCTTCAAGCAGTTGCCCATGTCCATATCATGGTGGATATCACGGTCCCAGTCTTCATAGTTAAACTCGGAGCCATCACTCCACATCCAATAGCCGGGCTGAGGACAGACAGAAATAACCATACATAGGGACAGTTAAAGCACATAAATACCTCATTTAGCTGGGAGTTTTGTGATGTTTAACAATTGAATTTCTATTTAATTGGCCATATGTTGATAATTAGTGTACAGAGATGGATTGAAACATTGACCAAACCAAAATACATGAATGCATACATAGATGCAATCAGTGCCACCGATCCAGGACTCTGGGAAGTCATTTGGCCCCCCATTGGTCAGGGATTGGACAAAGTGGTTTTCCTCTTTACTGTGGATTGATGCCAGGTTGGCACCATAGTGCTTGCAGTAAGCCTGGAGGGATTCACATTGAATTGATTAGAATGTGCACAAACTGCTAAGTGATCAGTGTATTGTAACCTCTTTATTTGAGCTCACCTGAGCCTCAGTCCATGAATTTGGGGAGCTTTTGAAGATGAAGCACTTCTGACCAAATGGTGACCAGCCATGTGGGCAGGGCAAGATCACTCCTTCTTAAAACAGGATTAATCAGTTACATGTGAACATTTTGTGTGTCAGATTTTAAAATGTTTGCACAAACAAGAAAAAGTGTTTATTGAACAATACAGACATTTGGTGATGTTTGTCCAAAAGGATTCTTGATGTTTAGACACAATCACTCACCACAGTCAATGGGGGTGGCAGTTGGAGGTCTCATTGTGTTTGGTATTGCCTCTCCGGTGTAGATGTTGACACACCAGGTGTACCCGGTTGAGCCCCAGACCTGCTGTGGGAGGAAGTTTCCATTGGCGTCGCACTGGGGGCAGTAGGATCCAATAGAGTTGGAGCAGTGCTGCCTCTTGTTGGCACAGAGGCCGTCATGAGATGATGAAGAACCTGAGGGCCACCCATCAGCTTTTTTAGATGAGACCATGTTGGGTTTCATTGAACCAGCTTGGCTTATGGTGAGGATGGTACAGAACACAAGTGATGCAGTGAGAATCTTCATGGTGAACATTATGATAATAATGTTGAGGAGGAGCTCAACCTTCCAAAAGAAAAGAAATGAAGATGTTAACTTCTTGGGTTTTGTTTTAGCCACATGCTGAATTTCCAATGAAGCCTCACATTTTGGCATTAAAGTTTTATTTGTTAAAAATGTTTCCATTTGCATTTTCCAAAGAGGCTACCATTATTTGAAAAGATACCAACCCCAAACTGACACAAACACAAAGAAAACTTTTTCAGTAGATTTAATTACCAATTGATTTTTTTCCCTGTAAATATACACACATGTAGAATTTGATGGCTACAATACATTTAACAAAAGTTGGGACAGAGTTGAAATAAGACTGAAAAGTGAACAGGATATTCAAGTAACAGCTGAATATTAGAGCAGGTGATGTATCATGATTGGGTATAAGAGTATCATCCATCAAAGGCTCAGTCTTTGCATGTAAGGATCTTGAGAGAATGTTTAGGTCTTATAGCTCATTCAGAGCATAATCTTGTAAAGACATTCAGAGAATTCAGAGAAATTTCACTGAATAAAGGGCATGGTCAGATACCACTCATGAATGTGAGTGATATACAAGCCATCAGGTGATGCTGCCTAAAACCCTGGGTTTGGGAGTACTTTGGAAAGCCATTGTCACTATACACAGTTTGTTGCTGCAACCAGAAACACAAGTTGAAACTGTATTAAACAAGGAGGAAGTATTACATCAAATCTATGCAGAAATGCCATCGAGTTTTGTGGGCCTGAACTCATCTTAGATGGACCAAAAGACTGGAACCACGTGCTGTGGGCAGATGAGCCCACATTTCAGTTTGTTTTTAGAAAAAAAGAGGGCATCAAGTCCAGCAACTGTGTTGGTATGGGGGTGAATCAGTTCCTACTGCATGGGTGAGTTGCACTTTTGTGAAGGCATAACTGACACTCCAGCCAACCAGCCAGCAAGCTATTTCTTTCACTTATCCAGTTCAGGGTCTCTGGGGGCCTGAAACTTATCCCAACTGTCATATAGGGTGACAAGCAGAGTACACACTGGAGAGTTTGATAGTCTTTTGCAGGGCTAACACAGAGACACAGACAACCATTCAAGACTATGGTCAGTGATACCACTTAGTCACGAGTAAATGTTCACCTTATTTACCCAGGTAAGTCATTAAGAACACATTCTTATTCATAATGGTGAAAGACAGGTAGATCTAAAAACCTTTTGACTGCTCCCTTGTATCCTCTACCAAGGAGTCACCACAGCAGATTAATCCACATTGGTAATTTGGCAGAGGTTTTACACCAGATGCCCTTCCTGACACAACTGTCCATGGTGAGAAGGGCTTGTGTACCCACCTGGAATTGAACCAGGGACCTTTCACTTGTAAGGTGAATGTGCAAACCACTATGCTACCGGGTAGATCTAAAAAGAAACCTCAAAAATTTAAAAGCAGCATTCATCAGATAGTATCTCAACACACCCACAGGTAACAAGCATGCCCCCTGGTGGTAAAGGGGGTAAATTCTACAGACATTATGCGGGTGGGTCCATAAGTTTTGGGACAATTGACTTTAATTCATTTGTTTGTTTGGAAATGTGATTCAAGTGCAGACTTTCAACTTTAATTCAAGAGGATTGACACAATACTTGTATTTACTATTTAGGAATTACACACATTTTCATGCATGGAAGACTTTGCCTTGAGAAACTCTTGGGTTGCTTTAGCAGTATGTTTTAAATCATGACAAATTTGCACTATGAAGAGCCATCCAATGAGTTTTATTACGTTTTATAAAGTATCTTGACTGTAGACTGACAGTAGCACACCCGCTTCTTTGAGAGTGTTCTTGATTTGGTTAGATGTTGTGAAGGGCTTTCTCTTAACCAAGAATTTAGTGATCATCCACTTTAGTCATCTTCTGTGGTCTTCCATGCCTTTTGGTGTTGCTGAGCTGGCCAATGCATTATGCATTATGCTTTTTCTTCCTGATTTTTGTTTTGGTCACTGAACTTTTGCTATCTTTCTGAAATACTACTACTACTACTAATAATAATGATGCCTTCTTCCCTTGCACTGACATCTCTTTGGACCCCATATTGTGAGTTTCAGTGACCAGCTTTTAAATGCAAGTTCAACACTTGGAATCAACACCAAATCTCTTATCTACTTAGTTTGCCGTGAAATAATAAACAGGCCTCACCTAGCCTTGAAACTGCTTGTCAGTCAAATGTCATATTAAATTTAAGCTTCTAAAAATGGGGAGTCATTAAAGTTTAGTTCAAGTCAATTTTATTTTCAATTTTCAATTATTTTATTTTAGGTTAGGTTTTAATTGTAACTATGTAATGAGACCTTCTGAGCTCATGAAAAAAATGTGCTCCGTAGTGAGTGTGTATCTATCTATCTATCTATCTATCTATCTATATATATATATATATATATGTATATGTTTTATAGTTATTTAAATATTTAAAGAACATATGACAACAGGCCCACAACGGACACAACCGTAATCTTTAAATTTTTCATATTGTGTAACGTTAATATTCATTTTGATTAAAGATGTACTCACCTTCTGCCTCCTCAGCTGGTGTGTTGGTTCAGGTCTGAAAGCCTTGCTGGCTGTTCTGCCTTTTATCCTGTAGATTCTCCTTCATCATAATCTGATTTCCCACAACAGGACAAGATCTTTGATTTTATGTGTCATGAACAATGTTCCTTTTCAGCACACGTTGCTCTGACCTTGTCTTATTTATTCATTGTGTAATAAGCCATTGTTAGTGCAGTTATTCTTTCTTAGAGTTTTATTTTACAGGAATGATGTATCTCTTCCTTCCTTTGTTTTTGCAGAGTTTTATTAGGTCTTGATTTGCTATCTGTTTCAGTCTGATTAGACTACCTATTTCCTCTGAGGCTGCTCTTACAACTCTGTATTCTACTAAACTGGGTTACTGACAGTTTTAGCAGGTAAACATTGACCTTCTAAGATTGTCTTGATTAACTAATAGATTTCTTCTCATACTGCTTTTCATGCATTCTAATTTAATATTTTATACCACAGTAACACATATATTGCTTGTTTAGTTTTGTAGTTATGGGGTTTTCCCCTGATGAAGGCCTTTGTTGAGGTGGAAGTGTTAGAATTGGCCTTGATTTGGGACATCAGGTATCCTTATTCTGAGTTTCTCACACTGAACTCACTTTGTACTGTTATGATTGGTTTTATTTTTGGACATCATAAATTTTCATTCTGAGTACTGTATCTACATTCTTGCTTTGTACTGAGCTCACTGTGCGTAAGATATGCCTTACGTAAAATATGTCTGGAACATATAAGCATGTTCCAGAACTATGAGATAACATGACTGGTTAGAATTGATTTATATACCCAGAGATAGATGGAACAGCTCTATTTTGTCTTCTCCATCTTATCAGCTAGGTCTGTTGCATTAGATATGTGCCCCAAACAACAGTTATACATGTTGCTTATCACATTCCAGGAACAGGACATGGACAGTGGTTGGCCTGTCCACGTCAACAACAGGTGGCCCATTACAAACACTCGCGTGTAAGTCCAATCTCTGTACGAGGCAGGCCCAGCCCAAGAAGATAAATGTGAACGATTTTCAGAGATCGGGGCTCATTCCGGTGTATGTGTGTGAGACTCCTTAGAAAGGCTTGAGAAAAGGAGGGGGGAGTTTTGGGTAAATACTCTGGTTGTATATCAAATAATGCAAAAATAAATAAAGACTAGACCTTTGGGAAGAATCAAAACTAAAATGATATTACGGGTTAGAAAACTGACTTCAGTGAAGTAAAATATACAAGAGATGCCCTTGATTCTGGTCTTTGTCAGCTGGTTTAAAATTGATCAGTCGGTCTGTCTGATGAGGCTTGGGTGCTTCTGTTTATTGAGATTCAGGATGTCTGCATGATTGGGATTCATCTGCCTTCACAAAGTGTATCTTTTTTAATCTTCCCCTGACAAATACCATCCATAGTGTAGTAAGTAAGAAAACTAAAACTAATTAGAGTGTCACAAATAACGTGTGGCATCTAATTGTAACCCCTGACTGTTCTGTAATTAGTTGTACAAAAACACTTGAGACATTGCCAGCATTTTAATGTAAAAAAACATTGTATATAACTGTTGTTTGCTAAATTTATGCATTAGATTTTTTAAATTTACACTTTACGTATATTTTTTTCTAAACCTATAAAAACATGTTTATGATTTTCAGAGTAAAAAACTTATTCCTATTCTGATTTTATGTTTATGTGTGATTTTAGGCTCAATGTGTTAATACAGTATATTAGAATGAAAAAAAATTACAGTAAAGTTACACAGTGAGGCTGTGCTGAAATAAATGGCACCAAATAAGACAAGGTAAACATTTGTTAAGGTGAAATATAAAGGTAAAATCAAAAGCAGTCAAAAATGGCCAACTATACCCTAGACTGAAATGTACCTTTGGCTTCTCCCTTGTATTCTTCCCAAGTAGTCGCCACAGTGATTGATCTGCATTGGTAATTTGGCAGAAGTTTTATGCCAAATACCCTCCATGGTGAAGAGGCTTTTGTCCACACCTGGAATCAAGCCAGGGAACTTTTGTTTGGTGGGCAACTATGTAAGTCACTGCACTAGGGGGACACACAATTATAGCCTAGACTCCGAGAGTTAATGTGAAGCAGCAAAATAACAGGTTTGTATTAGCAGTAACTTAAACGTCTCTGAACTTTAAGAAAGGGATCAGTCAGTAGTAAATTAAGGGGGACGCAGAGTAAAAAGTCATCTCTATTCAGAGCTCAAACTGAACTTGTAAAAACAGAGCGTTCTCTGTGGTCACCAGCACTGCCCCATGTGTTCAGCCACCTGTGAAGGGTTGCTGTGGCCTGCAGAGTGCAAAGCTCCTGTCACACCTTGGTGATTTAACAAGTGTATTTCGACGTATGAAAAATAGACCAGCCACAGGGGCCCACAAGCCAATGTAGTCCTAGTGCTGGTCCCAAGCCTGGGTAAATGGTGAGGGTTGCGTCAGGAAGGGCCTCTGGCGTAAAAACTTTGCCAAATCAAATATGTGGATTCATAACACGACTTCCATACCAGATCGGTCGCGGCCCGGGTTAACAACGACCGCCTCCGGTGCCATTAGCCAACAGGGTGCCGGTGGAAACTATGCCACTGTTGGCCAAAGACCAAGGAGAAGGAGAGGGGGAAAGCGTGTTAGGAGGCAGAGAGAGAGAAGGAAAGGGAGGAGGGTGGAGGTGAGAGTTGGAACTTTAAATGTAGAGACTATGACTGGTAAAGGGAGAGAGCTGGCTGTTATGATGGAGAGAAGGAAGGCAGATATATTGTGTGTGCAAGAAACCAGGTGGAGGGGAAGCAAGGCCAGGAACATCGGAGGTGGATTCAAACTGTTCTACTATGGTGGAGGTAGGAAGAGAAATGGAGTAGTGGT